>JARYGA010058975.1:0-63966 GCA_030545235.1 Helianthus tuberosus | reverse complement strand
TTTACTAGTTCACTAGGTTTATTATTTTGCAAGAAAATCATCTTTCTTTCAAGTTCATGTTTAGACTAGAAGATGATTATTTCATGTAAGCACATAATCATCTCCTAACTTGCTAAACCATGTTTTTAATCATAATCTAGCAAGTTATATGTTGTGATCAACATCGATATTAACAAGCAATCATCAAGTATTTAACAACATAATCAAAACAACTTCATACTAACATTATTTCATCTTGTTTCATCATGTTTCATCTTCTTTAAGCTTATGTTTCATGATTCAAGATTCAAGTCCTTTAGTGTTCATATGTTTCATCATAATATATCTATTAACCACTAAAAACATGGAGTAAATAAGGATTAGCAAGAAGTTTACAACTAGCTTAAAGCTAGGGAAGAACACTAGTGAAAATGTGAAGGATAATAGCAAACGAAGGTGGTCCTTCAAGTTCCGAGAACACCAAGCTTCGTTGAACACCTTGTAGCACCTTAAAGTACACTTGGATTACTTGAATGAAAATTGAAAATGGTGGTGATGTACGGGGGTGTTTCGGCCAAGGGTATAGAGAGGGAGAGAGAGGGTGAGTTTGTGAAGTGAAGAAGATGATAAGTTGGTTAGTTCTTATAACCTACAATTCCCTTTTATCCTTTAGTCCATATGCTTCATCAAGTACCAACATATCCCATTAAGATCTTTGCCAAATCCAAGAAGAGATTTCGGAAGGATTTGTAAGATTTATGAAAATCTTAAGGTGGGGCCACCATGGGGCCGGTTCTAACAAAAGGGGGGGGGTTATTTGAAAATTATTATGGTAAATAATTCAATTAGTGGAAGGTTAAAGTGTCAAGTCTAGTGTTTAGTGTGTTACATGCTTTATGTAGTGTGTCTAAGTGTTCGGGAACCAAGACTAGCTCAGAAAAAGTGAAACAATGTTTTTAACAATATTTTGGTGTTCCGGGTAATGTCCGGTTAAATAGTGTTCTGTTAAAGTGCTAAGTTATATCGTATAGTGTCTTTTATGTATCTTTTTGTAACACGTTTAATTCCCAACACTTAGGAAAGCATACAGGACCATTTAGTCAATTTTCTGCACAAGACTAGTATGTTAAAAAGCATATCTAAGTATGACACAGAAATCAGAAAGCAGTTAAGTAATTCAGCACAGTCATTAAGCACTTTTAATTAACATTAATAAATCGTACGGATACATGTAATTATGAGGGTTGTCACAAAAGAGCTCCCTTTGATCCAATAACAGTTAATCTGTTAGGCAATCACTGTGAGTATACTCGATCCCTTTTTGTTTTAAACTTTGGGATGCAACATGTATTCTATTAAACTATGATACTTGAGACTTTTGGAAACTAAACTCTATCCTATGTGTATGTGAAACTTGTGAGTCTTGTATTCTATTTGTGCTATGTGGACGTTTAATCCAGGGTGTGTAGTTCCACCTTAACAATAGTAGCGCTAAAGGAGATGCACCTCCCCATTATTCTCGGGGGTATTGTTAGGAGGATTCTAGTTTTCCTTGAGACTTGGGAAAACAACAAAGCATCGGGATACTTGGGTTATCACTTGTTGGACTGCGAACATTAGCATGGCTGAAACTATTTTGTTAACATTTACATGATGGATATGAGTTGTTTTAATCTATTATACTATTACTCAAACTTGTATACTCGCCAGTACGTTTTGTACTGACTATATTTTTATACATGATTGCAGGATGACAGGATGCTAGGATTCTTGGAATCAAGCTAGGATGATGCTTAGAAACTCATTTAGATAATTAAATTTTCGAACAATATTTGAGACTTGATGTACTTTGATACTTTGTGATGGTTGTTTGGTTTTAGACAATGTTTAAATGAATCTAATTTATATTGAAACAATAGCGTTATGGAATCTCATGAGCAATCTGAACGCTTAGTGCTCGCACCCCGATGATTCCGCCATCGGTTGGGGTGTGACAACGGGCATGTAGTAACTGGAAGGGTTCGAGTACCGGTAGTCAGGACGTCCTGTCTAGGATTGGCATTCGTATAAATCCGAATTAACGGACTCGTTTGCCTACCTGGGGACTAACTATGAGAGTACGAAGGACCTATTAGGCCAAAGTATGCCACACCAAACGTCGTGTGAACTAACCCCACTTTGAGTTGTCACCGTGTCCGACCAAGGATACCCTCCGACTTTCATACATTACATTCGTGTTTCTCGAGTTTCTCCGGGTTTTAGTGTACGTCACCAGGCTAACACATGCGAACCATACGAAAGCCCGGTAATCATGGGGGCCCACATGATTATGAAGGTGAATATGGCAGCATGCAAGGACCAATTACGAGCAAAGCCCAAGAACACTTTTAAAAGTGTTACCATGAGTTATTGTTTTCCAACACACCCCAAACGTTTTCATTTTATCATATGTTTATATTTTTTTTGCATATCTCTTAGCAAATCCATCAAAATCTCACAACCTCGTTTGCGTTAATTTCAGAAACTCCGGTAAACGCATGGCTGCCCAAATTGCCAAGCAAATAGCTACTGTGATTCCTAACATTATAATCCAAGCCCAACAAGTCATACCTCTTCAAGCCTTCCCAATCACCCAAGTGGCACCCAACCCATCTTACCCAAACAAGAAACCCCACACTGGTCCTCACCATCAATACAACAACTGCCACTACCACCCTCAATTGTGACAACTGTGCTCGGTAATCGATGTACAATGCAAAAAAATGTTAATTATCAATAAAACAATGTGTTTTGGTGTTACTATATGTGCATTTGTGTTTGATGATTTTACGATTCGATTCGATTCTGATTTCAAGCTTTAAATCGCTTTCTGGAAGGTTATACGCAAACTGGTGCATGAACGCAGTCAGTTTAACGTGAAAAACACTCCGGAATAGTGACATAGGCTTAACATACCTAAAATAACCTTTACATAACTTAGAAATAAGTTTTGGATGGTTTGGTGTGTTGAAAACAATTCTATTCGATCGTAGGGACAATTTGTGTCAAACTGTGAAACTATACCGATTCGTATGGTATCGAAGAGTCCAAAACTTGATCATAAGCTAAAGATACCATAAATAACCTAAACATAGCTTAGAAATAAGCTTTGAGTGGTTCGGTGTGCAAAAATATGCTTATTTGATCTTACAGGGACTAAAAGTGTCAAAAACAACGTAAGTTTGCATTTTCGCGCAAATCTTACGTTCTGACCACATTTGGACATCCAAAATTTTTGTACACACTAAAATATTTTGATTTTAGTGATCGGCATGCAAAAATACCGCTCGTTTCGCAATGTCGATCGTTTTCGAGTCCGTTACGATTTCCGTCGTAATTAGCCGAACAACGTAACCATATAGCCAAACGAACCAACATCCATAACATTTTTGAGCAAAATTCAAGTTAAACATACTTTAACTTCATTATGGAGCTTAAAAATGGAGTTGACGGGTGTTAGAAGTGCCAATATGCGACGAAACAAGCTCAGGGGCTGAAACTGTCATTATATGAAAGTTGCTGATCAGATGCAGGGTCCTTACGGACCGTAAGGTTCCCCTTGCAGACTGTAAAGCATGCCCAGTGAACAGAAACTTGATTTTAGCTGCTGTTTTGCAAAATCAGGCCCTTGTTTGCAATTTCCATGTTTTGGGGACCAAGTTATCTCTTCTCCAAGGCTTTGAACCTGCATCCAACAATTGTATGGTCATGATTTCTTGCTTCTTGGCCACACAAACAAGTGTCATGATCTTGTGATCCCATGATCACTATAAATAGCAAGGCCCTTCACTTGTTTCATTGCTCATTTCTCTCATTTCTCCTCTCTAATCTGATTTGGGAGCTCTCTCAAGTGTTTGGAACTTCCTCTCTGGTTTTCTTATTATATTCTTTCTAGCTTTGGACCTTTGTAAGTTTTCTTTCATGCTTATTCTTTATATTTAAGCAGAAAGTCAAATAGTTTGGCCAACAGTTTGACTTTCGGTTTTGACCATCAATTGGTCAAGTCAAAGTTCAATTGAACTTTGCAACGTGATTGTAATCACGATGGTTATAATCCTTAGCGATTATACCTACTGATTACCACGTTAACTAGGCGTAGTGACGAGTCAAAGTTTCGGTCAAAATGCATTTTAGCACGCATTTTGCAACGGAACTACTTTTAGGTATCAAAACACTTTGTTTTGATACCAAATCAGTTTTCTAAGTAGGTTAAACATGTTTTGACATGTTTAACTCGTCACTATTAGTTTAGTGCTTGTTTAGTTTCGTAAGTTAAGCGGTCTAAACACCCGCTTAGACTTTCGAACCCGACCCGTTTGGTCGATCATTAGGATCCGACCAAGCTTGATTAGTGATCATAGTTGCATAGGGAATAACCTCAGAGGTTATACCTTATGATCACCTAGGATTGGTTAGCTATTCGTTAATTGGTTTACATGCCCATAGGAAATGACCAAAATGCCCTTTTGAAGCATAAATCCATATTGTACATATGTGAACATATTTTTAACATATAATCTGATTTAGTAACATATTAGGGTATTATTGGGCATGTAAGACTTGACATAGCTCATAACTAACCATCCGAACATAGTTTTGCACAAACGACGCGTTAAAGTAGCATAAGCTACCTTAATGGGTCGTAACGGGTCGAAAGCACTCAGGCTAGGTTCCGATTTAGAATGTAGGCTTTGTTAAACCATATCACATGAGTTCCAACACTCGTTTGGTTTACAAGACCTCATTCTGTCTGATCTTCCGATTTAGGTGTCGATTTATTTACTAGTAATCCGATCACTAAGTACCACTTGAATTTCCTTGGTTTGCCTGAGCTTCGCTAAGTTCTTTAGATCAAGGATACCCTTCTATTCAATGTGAGTACATAGTTCCCCTATTTTACTGTTTTCAATTGTTTTTGGGTGGTAGATATGTATTAAAACAATTTCGATATTTCAACGATGTTTTCAAAAATGATTAAGATGGTTTATATTAAACTAATAACGATTTCGATAAAGTGAACGAACTTGTTGGTTGTAGTTACATAACAAATGACATTCATTAGCATTGATTAAGCCGACCAGTATTAGGTTATTGTACCATAGGGTCTGACAAATCCCGTTATCAGACTACACCCATGGTTATGTGTGGGGGTTATGTAGGTAATGACCAAATCTGCTGATTGTTAACTTACCCTTTGGTGGTTTGTTAATACGAAAAACGAGGTAGTCGAGTCACGAAGGTTTGAATGTTATTAGCGAGACGACCAAAAGTAGTTTCACAATTAAAACGAAAACAATTTTGGGACGAATTAAACGATTTGGAACGACCTAAACGAAATAAACGATTTGAACGAACGATTGGTTTTGGGTAGTGATTAGATAATGGGACGGGTGTAGCATGATAGAATCATGGTAGATATGCTGTTGGTACATCTTATATATAAGTGCTTCTATCATATTACATTACGTGTCATTATTTAGTTCACTTGGGAAACGATTTGAAACGATGTCACACAACGAGGTTTTCGAAATGATATAAACCATACGAGTTTTATTAACGAGTTTTTAACGAGACGTTTTACGAATTGGTTTACTAAAGCAAATGTTTTGGGGTTAAGAATCATGGCTATGAGATTTTATAAACTATAACCATCATGATTTGAGTTAGTTAATTATGTTGCAATACACTTTTCAAAACAAGGTTTTCAAGGTATTGCAATATATATAAACGAGCCGTGATTCCGATACTCTTATAAAACCTATGTGCTCCCCATCATTTCTTTGCTGACTTTATTTTTACATATGTTTCAGGTGATGTTGCGTGATGATTGCTAGGAAGCATGTTCACTTAGGATTTGGACGTGGCCTTAGTGACATAAAAACGATAATAGACGATGTTTAAATTGTTTGTTTGGTTTTAAGACAATGTAAATATTTGATAAATTCAATAAAATGAAACTTTTAATTACCATGGTTGTTGAAACGATGATTTTGTTATAACACTCCCCGACGTTTCCGCCACGGTTTTTTGTTTTAACGTGGTCGGGGTGTGACAGAAGAGTTGGTATCAGAGCCAATGGTTATAGAGAATTAGGTTGTTAGCATTGCTTTGACTTAGACTATAACTTTCTAGGACCCTAACGTGAGTTATCTTGCGTTTAAATTTTAAAACAATACCGTCACCTATCCTTAGGTGATAACCACAACGAGAACACAATAACAAATTCGCTTCGAAAATTAATCATCTATCCTTGGATGATTGATTGTAAAGTTTTGAACCCTCTGAGTTTCCAAAATCTCGTCAAAGTTTGGGTCTAAATAATGTGAACACGTGCAAACTGGAAGAGTGAATGCCTGTACCCTGAGTTTTCTGTCTAAGGCTAGAGTGTTCGTACAAATCCTCAGTATCGAACTAGTCACTCTTACCTGGGAACTCTTGGGGTGAGTGTTCACTTATAGGCAAGCATGTCTTCAGTGATACATTATTATGACCTATTTACTTTGATTAGTCACTGCGTGTTGTTTGTTTGTTCGAGGTAATGAACAAATGATCGCACTCCTTGTGTTTTGTCGATGTTTTCAATGCCTCTCTTGTTTTTCCCAAATGTCGACCTCACTCGTTTCTCATGTTTTCTTATTAGACAATGCCTCCTCGACGCGATGCTCAAACTTTTACTTCTGAAGAAGTCGCAGCCCTTGTCTCTCAGCAAATGGCTGCTGTACTTCCAGGCGTTGTGACCCAAATCCATGAGCTATACAACAACAACAATAATAACAACAATAACGCACAGTGTAATTTCAAGAATTTCAATTCTGCGAAGCCGCTTAAGTTTTCTGGGTCACAAGGAGCAACTGCGCTCCTACAGTGGTTCGAGAGTATCGAGAGCACATGCAGACATGTACAAGGTCCGAATGCGCGTAAAGTTGAATTTGCTTCTAGCGTGTTTGAGAAGCGAGCTCTTACCTGGTGGAACGGTATTATGCGCGATAGGGGTGCCGAAGTGACATTAGCACAAACTTGGGAAGAGCTCCGAGCTCTCATGATGAGAGAGTTCTGTCCCCGTCATGAGATTCGAGCTTTGGAACGAGAGTTTGACGATTTAAAGCAAGATGGGGGTGAACACCGTGCGTATATGGATCGATTTGAGGAGCTCAGTCTATTGTGTCCCACTATGGTTACCCCACTGGAGAAAGCAATCGAGAGATATATCGATGGTTTACCCGATTCTACTCAGGATATTGTGACCGGCGTTAATCCTACTACCGTCCGTCGCGCGATCGAGTTGTCGGCTACCCTGACTGAGTCTCAAGTCAGGAAGGGTAAACTCACCTGCAAGGGTGATAAAAAGAAGTCGACCGATTCTGACAAGGGTAAGGGTAAGAAGCAAGGTGAGTCTTCTAAAAAGTCGAGGAAGCGCAAGGCTTCCCAGAACTTTGCAGTCACTGCGCAGAACCCTCAGAACCCACCAACTCAACCACCTGCAAAGAAAGCATATGCTGGTACCGCACCTCACTGTGCCCGATGCAACAGTCACCATGTTGCCCAGCAGGCCTGTAAACAGTGTACTACGTGTGGTAGACTTGGGCATTTGACCAACATTTGTCGTTTTGGCAAAAATCAGGCTGCTCAGGTTCCAGCACAAGTTCAGGGGAATGCTGTGAGATTCCCACCTGGTTCGTTTTTCAATTGCGGAGAAATGGGTCATTTCCGCAACAACTGCCCGAGTTTGGTAAATGCGAATGCGAATCTGAATGTCAACGTGAACGCGAATGTAAATCCCGCTCGTGGATGAGCATTCAATCTGAATGCGAATGAGGCGAGGGCAGACAATGAGGTTGTTAACGGTACGTTCCTTGTTAACAATCAACTAGCATCTGTTCTTTTCGATTCTGGTGCCGATAGGAGTTTTGTTTCGTTATCCTTTGAGCCTTTACTTGCGATACCTAGAACTAAACTGAGGAAACCCTTATCTGTTGAAATTGCTACTGGTAAACCCCTCGTACTCGATTCTGTTCTTCATGGTTGTCAATTGAACCTCGATAACCATCTTTTTCCTATCGACCTCACGCCGATGCAACTTGGGAGTTTTGACATTATCGTGGGGATGGATTGGTTAACCAAACATCATGCCGAGGTTGTTTATTTCGATAAGATCATTCGTATTCCTCTTTCATCTGGCGATGTCCTAGAGGTTCGTGGCGAGAAACCATCTGGTGGATTGAAACTCATGTCGTGTACGAAGGCCCATAGTTGCTTACGAAAAGGATATGTTGCCTTCCTGGCACATGTCACCGAGGAGAAGGGCAAGAGCAAGAGTATTTAGGATATTCCGATTGTTCGGGATTATCCAGAGGTGTTTCCTGATGAACTGCCTGGTTTGCCTCCAGTTCGTCAAGTCGAGTTTCATATTGACCTTCTACCCAATGCTAACCCGATTGTGAAAGCACCTTATCATCTTGCACCCTCTGAGATGCAAGAGTTGTCGAAACAGCTTCAAGAATTATCTGATAAAGGATTCATCCGACCGAGTTATTCACCTTGGGGCGCTCCTGTCCTCTTTGTGAAAAAGAAGGATGGATCTTTTCGAATGTGTATCGATTATCGTGAGCTTAACAAGCTTACCATCAAGAATCGATATCTCCTACCCCAAATTGATGACCTCTTTGATCAGCTGCAAGGTGCTACATGTTTCTCCAAGATCGATCTGCGTTCTGGGTATCATCAGCTTCGTGTATTCGAAGAAGATATTCCCAAAACTGCTTTCCGCACGAGATATGGGCATTACGAGTTCACTGTCATGCCTTTTGGTTTGACGAATGCTCCAGCTATCTTCATGGACTTAATGAATAGGGTTTATAAACCTTATTTAGACAAGTTCATCATTGTGTTCATCGACGATATTCTCATTTATTTGAAGTCTCGAACCGATCACGAGCAACACCTTCGTTTGACTTTGGAACTCCTGAAGAAGGAACAACTTTTTGCTAAATTCTCCAAGTGTGAATTTTGGCTTAAAGAAGTTCAGTTTTTGGGACATATAGTCAACGAGCAAGGTATTCATGTGGATCCATCCAAGATTGTTGCAATCAAGGATTGGAATACACCAATGACACCTACTGAGATTCGATCTTTTCTTAGTCTAGCTGGCTATTACCGTCGTTTCATTTCGAACTTCTCGAAGATTGCGGTTCCACTCACTGCTTTGACTCAAAAGAATAAGCCTTTTGAGTGGGGACCCAAGCAAGAAGAAGCGTTCCAAACGCTGAAACAAAAGCTATGTGATGCTCCTGTTCTATCTTTGCCTGAAGGAAACGATGATTTCGTTGTCTACTATGATGCATCCAACTTAGGCCTTGGTTGTGTTCTCATGCAACGAGGCAAAGTTATAGCATATGCGTCTAAACAATTGAAAGTTCACGAAAAGAACTATACGACTCATCATCTTGAGTTATGTGCTGTGGTTTTCGCTCTCAAAATCTGGAGACACTATCTTTATGGCACGAAGTGTGTGGTTTTCACAGACCACAAAAGTCTCCAGCATATTCTTAATCAGAAAGAGCTCAACATGAGGCAACGTCGTTGGGTTGAACTCTTGAACGACTACGATTGTGAGATTCGCTACCATCCTAGTAAGGCGAATGTCGTAGCCGATGCGGTTAGTCGAAAGGAGCGAGTCAAGCTTCATTCTATTCAAACTCTATCTGATCTTCAAACTCGTGTTCTTCAAGCTCAGCAATTTTGTATTTCACAAAATTTGATGGGTAAGGAATTACCACGTCAACTTGAGCTTAAGCTCGAAGCGAAGGACGATGGTTTACTCTATTTCAAGGATCGTTTGTGGATTCCGAAACAAGACGATCTTCGCACTTTAGTGATGGACGAATCTCACAAGTCTCGATATTCTATCCATCCCGGTGCTGATAAAATGTACAAGGACCTTCGTACTCAGTATTGGTGGCCTGGTATGAAGAAGGATGTTACCTTGTATGTATCGAAATGCCTAACTTGTCTCAAAGTCAAGGCTGAACATCAACGACCATCTGGTTTACTCGTACAACCAGAGATACCGGTTTGGAAGTGGGAGAACATTGCGATGGATCTCATCACTAAATTACCGCGTACATCTAAGGGTCATGATGCTATATAGGTTGTTATCGATCGAATAACGAAGTCAGCTCATTTTATTCCGATTCGCGAGGATCTATCTGCTGATAAACTTGCAAAGATTTATGTTGATGAGATTGTATCTCGACATGGTATTCCTTTGGACATCATCTCTGATCGTGATGCTCGATTTTCATCTCATTTTTGGAAGACCATGCAATATGCCATGGGAACCCAACTAAATCTAAGCACTGCTTATCATCCCCAAATAGATGGACAATCTGAGAGAACGATTCAAACTTTGGAGGATATGCTTAGAGCATGCGTGATAGACTTTGGTGGCAATTGGGATTCTCATCTTCCATTGATCGAGTTCTCTTACAACAATAGTTATCATGCTAGCATTAATATGGCACCATTCGAAGCTCTCTACGGTCGAAAATGTCGTTCACCTGTTTGTTGGAACGAGACCGGTGAAGCTCAGCTTACTGGACCTGAGCTTGTTCTGGAAACAACAGACAAAATGAAGAAAATCCGCGATAATCTTGTGACAGCTAGATGCCGTCAAAAGTGTTATGCAGATATGCGACGCAAGCCCTTAGAATTTCAAGTCGGGGACCATGTCCTACTCAAGGTGTCACCTTGGAAGGGAGTGGTGAGATTTGGAAAGAAAGGAAAACTTGCACCACGATATGTTGGACCATTTAAGATTGTTGAAAGGGTTGGAAAGGTTGCCTATCGACTAGAGCTACCTCCAGAGCTTGGAAATATTCATCCGACTTTTCACGTGTCCAATTTGCGAAAGTGTTTAGCTGACGCTAATCTTCACATTCCACTCGACGAAATCCAAATCGATGAAACGATGCACTTTGTCGAGAAACCTGTGGAGATAGTGGACCGTACATACAAACAGTTGAAGAACAAACGAATTCATTTGGTCAAGATTCACTGGGAATCCAAACGTGGCCCAGAATTTACTTGGGAACATAAGGACCAAATGAAGGCGAAATATCCGCAATTGTTCTCACAAGTTTCCTCTAGTTAAAATTTCGGGACGAAATTTCCTAAAGTAGGGGAGACTGTGACAACTGTGCTCGGTAATCGATGTACAATGCAAAACAATGTTAATTATCAATAAAACAATGTGTTTTGGTGTTACTATATGTGCATTTGTGTTTGATGATTTTACGATTCGATTCGATTCCGATTTCAAGCTTTAAATCGCTTTCTAGAAGGTTATACGCAAACTGGTGCATGAACGCAGTCAGTTTAACGCGAAAAACACTCCAGAATAGTGATATAGGCTTAACATACCTAAAATAACCTTTACATAACTTAGAAATAAGTTTTGGATGGTTTGGTGTGTTGAAAACAAGTCTATTCGATCGCAGGGACTATTTGTGTCAAACTGCGAAACTATACCGATTCGTATGGTATCGAAGAGTCCGGAACTTGATCATAAGCTAAAGATACCATAAATAACCTAAACATAGCTTAGAAATAAGCTTTGAGTGGTTCGGTGTGCAAAAATATGCTTATTTGATCTTACAGGGACTAAAAGTGTCAAAAACAACGTAAGTTTGCATTTTCGCGCAAATCTTACGTTCTGACCACATCTGGACATCCAAAATTTTTGTACACACTAAAATATTTTTATTTTAGTGATCGACATGCAAAAATACCGCTCGTTTCGCAATGTGGATCGTTTTCGCGTCCGTTACGATTTCCGTCGTAATTAGCCGAACAACGTAACCATACAGCCAAACGAACCGACATCCGTAACATTTTTGAGCAAAATTCAAGTTAAACAGACTTTAACTTCATTATGGAGCTTAAAAATGGACTTGACGGGTGTTAGAAGTGCCAATATGCGACGAAACAAGCTCAGGGGCTGAAACTGTCATTATATGAAAGTTGTTGATCAGATGCAGGGTCCTTACGGACCGTAAGGGTCCCCTTGCGGACCGTAAACCATGCCCAGCGACCAAAAACTTGACTTCAGCTTCTGTTTTGCAAAATCAGGCCCTTGTTTGCAATTTCCATGTTTTGGGGACCAAGTTATCTCTTCTCCAAGGCTTTGAACCTGCATCCAACAATTGTATGGTCATGATTTCTTGCTTCTTGGCCACACAAACCAAGTTATAAATAGCAAGGCCCTTCACTTGTTTCATTGCTCATTTCTCTCATTTCTCTTCTCTAATCTGATTTGGGAGCTCTTTCAAGTGTTTGGAACTTCCTCTCTGGTTTTCTTATTATATTCTTTCTAGCTTTGGACCTTTGTAAGTCTTCTTTCTTGCTTATTCTTTATGTTTAAGCAGAAAGTCAAACAGTTTGGCCAACAGTTTGACTTTCAGTTTTGACCATCAATTGGTCAAGTCAAAGTTCAATTGAACTTTGCAACGTGATTGTAATCACGATGGTTATAATCCTTAGCGATTATACCTACTGATTACCACGTTAACTAGGCGTAGTGACGAGTCAAAGTTTCGGTCAATATGCATTTTAGCACGCATTTTGCAACGGAACTACTTTTAGGTATCAAAACACTTTGTTGTGATACCAAATCAGTTTTCTAAGTAGGATAAACATGTTTTGACATGTTTAACTTGTCACTATTAGTTTAGTGCTTGTTTAGGGTCGTAAGTTAAGCGGTCTAAACAACCGCTTATACTTTCGAACCCGACCCGTTTGGTCGATCATTAGGATCCGACCAAGCTTGATTAGTGATCATAGTTGCATAGGGAATAACCTCAGAGGTTGTACCTTATGATCACCTAGGATTGGTTAGCTATTCGTTAATTGGTTTACATGCCCATAGGAAATGACCAAAATGCCCTTTTGAAGCATAAATCCATATTGTACATATGTGAACATATTTTTGACATATAATCTGATTTAGTAACATATTAGGGTATTATTGGGCATGTAAGACCTGACATAGCTCATAACTAACCATCCGAACATAGTTTTGCACAAACGACGCGTTAAAGTAGCATAAGCTACCTTAATGGGCCGTAACAGGTCAAAAGCACTCAGGCTAGGTTCCGATTTAGAATGTAGGCTTTGTTAAACCATATCACATGAGTTCCAACACTCGTTTGGTTTACAAGACCTCATTCTGTCCGATCTTCCGATTTAGGTGTCGATTTATTTACTAGTAATCCGATCACTAGGTACCACTTGAATTTCCTTGGTTTGCCTGAGCTTCGCTAAGTTCTTTAGATCAAGGATACCCTTCTATTCAATGTGAGTACATAGTTCCCCTATTTTACTGTTTTCAATTGTTTTGGGGTGATTCATATGTATTAAAACAATTTTGATATTTCAACGATGTTTTCAAAAACGATTAAGATGGTTTATATTAAACTAATAACGATTTCGATAAAGTGAACGAACTTGTTGGTTGTAGTTACATAACAAATGACATTCATTAGCATTGATCAAGCTGACCAGTATTAGGTTATGGTACCATAGGATCTGACAAATCCCGTTATCAGACTACACCCATGGTTATGTGTGGGGGTTATGTAGGTAATGACCGAATCTGATGATTGTTAACTTACCCTTTGGTGGTTTGTTAATACGAAAAACGAGGTAGTCGAGTCACGAAGATTTGAATGTTATTAGCGAGACGACCAAAAGTAGTTTCACTATTAAAACGAAAACGATTTTAGGACGAATTAAACGATTTGGAACGACCTAAACGAAATAAACGATTTGAACGAACGATTGGTTTTGGGTAGTGATTAGATAATGGGACGGGTGTAGCATGATAGAATCATGGTAGATACGCCGCTGGTACATCTTATATATAAGTGCTTCTATCATATTACATTACGTGTCATTATTTAGTTCACTTGGGAAACGATTTGAAACGATGTCACACAACGAGGTTTTCGAAATGATATAAACCATACGAGTTTTATTAACGAGTTTTTAACGAGATGTTTTACGAATTGGTTTACTAAAGCAAATGTTTTGGGGTTAAGAATCATGGCTACGAGATTTTATAAACTATAACCATCTTGATTTGAGTTGGTTAATTATGTTGCAATACACTTTTCAAAACAAGGTTTTCAAGGTATTGCAATATATATAAATGAGCCATGATTCCGATACTCTTATAAAACCTATGTGCTCGCCAGCATTTCTTTGCTGACTTTATTTTTACATATGTTTCAGGTGATGTTGCGTGATGATTGCTAGGGAGCATGTTCACTTAGGATTTGGATGTGGCCTTAATGACATAAAAACGATAATAGACGATGTTTAAATTGTTTGTTTGGTTTTGAGACAATGTACATATTTGATAAATTCAATAAAACGAAACTTTTAATTACCATGGTTGTTGAAACGATGATTCTGTTACAACACTCCCCGACGTTTCCGCCACAGTTTGTTGTTTTAACGTGGTCGAGGTGTGACATCAATCGACTGTCCCTTGCCTATGTGCCAATTGTGGGTGTTATGGTCATTTGAGTAACACCTGTCGTACCCCTCAAAACCAAGCTGCACTTCCTGCCCAAAACATGATCCAACCCTATTAACAACCACATTATCCCATGGTACCCTATAGGGCTGCAGACGAACCAAACGTTTGGCGAACAGTTCGTGAACTGTTTGGCGGGAAATTCATTTGTGTTCGTTTGTTTATTAAACAAACGAACACGAAAAGGAAATTTCGTTCCTTTAGTTAAATGAACAAACATGAATAGAGATCATGTTCGTTCGATTATGTTCGTGAACATTCGGTAACATGTTCGTTTGTGTTCGATAGTTCATTAGTGTTTTTAGTTTTTAAATTTATTTAAGTACTTCAAAATTCCGACAAATTAAATAGCTAATAAGTGTCAGTTTATTATATATTTTGTTCATGAACGATTGTTTGTATTCGTTTGTTTCCATTTGTGTTCATGAACATTAGTTTGTGCTCATTTGTGTTCGTCAACGTTCATTTTTGTTCGTTGCCTAAAATTAATAAACAAACACCAACGAACACGAACAAGCTCACTTCCTTAACAAACGAACAAGAACATAAAATCTCGTTCGATAAGTGTTCGTGAACGGTTCGCGAACACATATTTTTCTTAACAAACGAACACGAACAAGGTCTTGTTCGTGTTCGTTCGGTTCGTTTGCAACCCTAGTACCCTATATTAGAACTTGCTTTAATTTTTTGTGACCCTACCCACTTCAGAAACACGTGCCCTAGATTGGTTAACATCATCAATGCTCAGGCCCAAGCAAACCCAGTTAACCAGGCAAACCCAACTCCCCCCACCAACAAGAGGTAAAGCCTACAATATCTACGCAACCCAACTGAGGTCAACGACAACGGTGCGAACGAGCAAACCAACTAGTCCTATTCCACCATGAAGACTCAATGCTCTGCCCAAATTGTTTATTATATTTCCAAATTGTTTATTATATTTCTTGTTTTGACTATTCAAGTTACAATTATTTCCAATTCGGGTTGTAACGTTTCAAGTTAACATTATTTCATCGTTGTAATCAACGTCATGCTACGCAAGTTGTTTTCATGACGTTTTATATCATGTCATTTTACATTGATTAAATTTCATGCCATTTCATTACATGTCATCATACATCACGATGGACCTCGTCTCATAACTTAGGGAAGGTGGTCACGTCTAACTTTTTCATAGGCTGGCCACTTCCTTATCACACAAGATAGAGGTACCGTCATCATTTAGTCTTGTTTTCTTCGAATTCGAGACTCAAGTAATGGTTGTTGTGTTCGTTTATCTTTGGTAGATTTTAGGACAAGTCACATAGAACTAATCATGATTTGATAACAAAGCCAATGAAAATTTAACAAGGACATGGTGGATACGCCGCTAGTACTTCCTATATATAAGTGTTCTTGTCAAAGGATCAAAAGCTTTGTTAGATTTTCATGAGAAGTTCTGTGTAAGTAGTGTCAATTTCAGTTTGGATAACGTCGTGTTTGAAGATTCATTTTGTAATTTCATATGTAACCTTATCATTATGACGTGTCGATTTCCACGAAACCCCTTGTCATGATGCATATTCCGATTAGACATCATGGATACAACTCAGTAGTAAATCTTTGTCATGATACAAACGATTTCCGCATCACGACACTTTCACATCTATACCTCTGGCAACAAAAAGCGATTCCTCTACCAGGGACGTTACCACCACAATCGAACCTAAACCCTACTTGGACTCCATCTTAATATAAACTTCTAGGGTATATGCTAAAACAGCTACCAATCGCGGCTTCCTCTTAATTTCAGGACGAAATTCCTTAAAGTAGGGGAGACTATAACATCCGTCAAAATGGGCTCCCAAAGTCCGACCCTTTCTAAAATTCCGGATCCTAATCTCGAAAACTTTCGCAAATTTTTTTTTCCGCGAATTTAAAATAACTGATGCGAGATTTTTATTTAGATATTTATTTGGTTAAAAATCAATATAGTTATTTATTTAATTAATCTAATTTAAAAGTTTACTTATATATAAACTAGTTAGTTATTAAGGTTGCATAACCTAACCAAGTTAACTTATATAGTTAGTTTTGTTAGAGTTCAAAGTTAGTTTGAAGTAATATAAGTTAACCTAGTTAGTAAACCAAGTTAATTAACCTAGTTAATTTGATGAGTTATAATGAGAGTTTAAGCTAAACCAATTAACCAAGCCAGTTTTAGTCAGGTTAGTATAGTTAGGGGACCTAAAGTGGTACTTTTTCCTTTTATGTAATGAAAGGATGGAAATTTAGGGACTGTTTATGCAAGTCCATGAAACTTTAAACATAATCAGTACACAAGTTCATCCCGTTCCTTTTCTTCTTTCATAATTGCCGCCAAGCAGTCCTTTTAAAACCTTCATAATTTTTCGGTGATTTAAACCATTTCCACGTTTTCGTGGTTTCCTTTTCGATTGATTCCGATCATTACGAGTTTCCTTTTCCACACCCATCATGAATCTGGACGTATTCATGGCCGAGTTCCGTGCACACACCCATGAATCTTTTCGGGGATTTAAAGACTTTCCAAAACAAGTTATTAGTTTATAACCTCCTGTTTCGACACCATGAAATCACTCAAAGAAAATCCAATTCTCTCGGATCATCTACACCTTTGCCAGAGGCAGAGCTACGAGTCGTCATCGGAAACGTCGCGGGTGTTTATGACGGAACATGGTTCTTTTCGTTGCATTCATCGAAGGAACCCGCAACTGTCGGAGAATTCAGACATCACCGGAAGCCATTGTTGTTCGCCGGATTCGCACCGGAGTCGATCAGAGAACATGACGGAGACAGTGATCTTTCATCGGTTCGGTATAATTATTCTCATCCTTTATTTCCTCATACATTTCTTGTGTAATGTTATCTATTTTTTTCATTTTAACAATCATCTAAACTCAAACGTTAAATCAGAAAGTTGATAACAGAAGGTATTACACTAAGATGGTATCCTAATTCAAAAGTTTGAATGGTTTTGGGGATATACCTATATGTTGAAAGGAAGCAGAATGATATAGTCATTCAAGTGTTCATGTATTCTTTTATAATTATACAAACTATTAATATGCTATATCGGAAAGCCACATTATTAGAGTAAAAAAAAAGAATTATAAAGGAATCACCCATTAGAAAACATAAGATATGTTTTATGATTTTGTCCAAGAAAATTTAACAGAAAACTTATTATAAGAGATGGCCTACCACTACTAGCTAGTTGTAATTGCAATTTATTACAAGTGAAATTAACCTTTTGTATAAATTAATACTGTAGGAAGTTTCCACGAACTTTCATGAGAAGCATGCTTTAAGGGGGTAGGGGTGGAATAACTCACCTTCAATTCCATCACTCACAACATCCAATCAGGTTCTGTCATATCATCAACCATTATTTCCATCACTCACACCCTTTTTTGCTGGAAATGGTCATTACTTGTACAAATTCCATCACTCACTAATTTTTTTATTTTTATTTTTTTAATTATAAATTAACAATAAAACACTAAAATTATAAATTATAAATTTCATTTAAATAAAACGTAAATTACAAACTAAAAATAAAAAATAAAGCGCGCCGGCTCGCCAAGATTCGCTCGAACCTTTGGTCGTCCGAGATTTCTCTTCGAACCCGAACCTCTTTTGCTAGAACCCGAACCCCTCTTGCTTGAGCCATCCATCTTTGTTGAGAAATTTTTTGGATTTGGTTGTAGAATTTTTTGTATTGAGTTGAAGATTTTTTTTTTTTTGAGTTGGAGAATTGTGAGTGGGAGAAATGAACGGCAACTTTTGTTTTTTTTATTTTTTGGATTTATATACACAGCCCCCCAAAAATCCAGTCCAATTGAACGGCAACTTTTGTTTTTTCAACGCGTCATCCATTTAACGCGTTACAATATTAACGCGTGAAAAGTGAAGGCGGCGGCGGTGTGGGCATAAGTTCCACGCGTGATATTTGGGTATCACGTACCCACCCCGGGTGCTCTAAGTTTAATTTGGATTGATGTTCATCTCCAAACAACTCAGCAATCCACTATATTGTTGTTGATTTTATCAATTTTTAAATCTTTTTTTTTTTAGTTTTAATAACACAAATACTTAACAAGTTATTTATAAATGTTAATCTAAATAATCGATTATAAACCATAAATAGTAGAAAATTTATTTAACTTATAATAATCAAATCGTCTCTCGTGTGGTATTCCATATTTAGGACACTCGCTCCCGTTCGTTAGTTCGATTTCTCAATCCTTACTCACGCGTTATTTAACAAGGAACCGCAAACGCAACCACTGTGAGTAGATCTTACTTCTTCCCCTTTTTGTCACTTTAACTTTTTGGGGTGTATCATGTGTCACGTGTTCATAAGTGTTTCATATTACTTTCCCAACATGCAAACTTAAATGTCATATGTGTTCATGATTGGTATCGCATTGTTTTGCTATCTGTTTCACAAACATGTATTACGTGTTTACTGCTTTGTGTCGCGGTTTCTCTGTTTCACGTGGATCCACCACCGGTTGACCGGTTCCCCCACGGCCAAGGGGCGAACTCGGTATCACCACAATGTCTCGCAGTTTTGCTTTTCGCCTCTCGGGGCATGAATCGCATCATTTGTTTCACTGATTATTTGTCATTATGTCTTGTTACATTACTTGTTGATGTGGATTGATGTCACTGTTACATTTAATTTTGCATGTTATATAATTTTTATTAAATAAAATCAACTAATCTTTTAAGGTTAAATAAAAACAAATAAAGACCTACTCGCCAACTTTTGTTGACCCAAAAACCATTTTTACACACGATACAGGTGAACAGGTACGAAGAGAAGATTGGACATAGGATGGGCCTTAGTTAACAAGAAACGGATTAGTGTAGTTTATTTGTGTCTCGCGTTTGTAATTGTTTATTTGAATAAATTGTTTCGTGAAACATTTGTTATGAATAAATTATTATTTAAAACACGCAATAGCAAGTCATAAGCTCTCGAGTTAGCCTGATCATGCCCCGATCACCTATTCAGCTGCGGGTCGGGGTGTGACACCCTCCCCATGAGCTTCAGAAGCTGGAGGATGAGTTTTGGAACATCAAGCAAGAGGGTGGCGACAATGCCGGTCTTAGTGCGCGCTTCAAGCAGCTTAGCATCATTTGTCCCGACCAAGTCTCAACTCCCAACATCACCATCAAGAAATACATCCGTGCTTTACCGGATTGTGTTACTGATTTCATGCAAGTCGCCAAGACAACCACCATCGAAGAGACTTATCTACTCACTGCAGAAATCAATGACAAGTGAGTTAGGGCTGGTTACTTCAAGAACACCACCAAAAGTCTCTATCATGTCATCGCTACACCAGATTCTGAACCCGCCGCACCTCAAGCTTCCAAGTCTTCACGCCGCAAGCGCAACAACAACAACTGTGCAGTCACCACCGCTCTACTCAATGTTGTACCTGCCCAACCTCAACCCCAGAACCGCCAAGTAGCTGCACCCGTGACCAATTAACCTCCTGCAAAACGTGCATATACCAGTCCACACCCGCTATGCCCTACTTGTACTTATCATCATCCTGTTGGGATCGCATGTCGATTTTGTGTTCACTGCAACCTTTACAACCACTTTACTGCCAACTGCCGTACTGGTCCCCGCCAAGCTCAAGCTCAAGTTCAAGCTCCTGCACTGCCAGCTCCTCTTCCCGCTCCACAGGGCCAAGAAGCAGCTCCTGCTCCTGCTGCTCACGCAAGAGGCTGCTTCTCATGTGGTGATCCCAACCACTTTGCAAATGTCTGCCCGAACAGAGTGGTGAAGCAGGAGCCACAACAACAACCAGCGCAGCAACAACAGCCAGCAGCCCGCGGACGAACATTCAACATCAATGTCCGTCAGGCCCAAGCTGACAACAATGTGGTTAATGGTACGTTTCTTGTCAACGGTATATATGCTTCGTGTTTATTTGATACTGGAACCGATAACTGTTTTGTATCGTTAGAATTCGAAAAGCTCCTAAAACGTAAAAGCGCTAATCTCCCTTTGACGTTTGACGTAGAAGTTGCCACTGGAAGAACCGTCACTGTTAATTCTGTTCTCCATGATTGTACGCTTGAACTCAACAATCACGTCTTTCTGATCGATCTTATTCCGATGCAGCTAGGCAGTTTTGATATCATAGTAGGCATGAATTTTCTTCGCGAAAATCATGCCGAAATCGTGTGCTTTGATAAAATGATTCGTTTCTCTCTCGTGAATGGCGATCAACTCTGTGTCTATGGCGAAGTCGCATCGAAGGATCTCAAACTCATGTCGTGTATCCAAGCAAGAAAGTATCTCCGAAAGGAGTACAAAGCTTTCTTGGCACACATCGTAGTAGCGAAGGAAAAAGAAAAGAAGGCAATGGATAAGGTGCCTGTGGTTCGTGATTTTCCTACTGTATTTCCTGACGATGTACCTGGTATACCCCCGAGTCGTGATATTGACTTTCGTATCGACCTCATTCCTGAAGCTAACCCTGTTGCTAAAGCTCCCTATCGCCTCGCTCCGTCTTAAATACGCGAACTCTCGAGTCAACTCCAGGAATTGCTTGATAAAGGCTTCATTCGCCCTAGCACCTCTCCTTGGGGCGCACCTGTCTTTTTCGTCAAAAAGAAGGATGGATCATTCCGGATGTGCATCGATTATAGGGAATTGAATAAGCTGACTATCAAGAATCGCTATCCCCTGCCCCGAATCGACGATTTGTTTGATCAGTTACAAGGTGCTACATATTTTTTGAAGATTGATTTATGCTCAAGCTATCACCAATTACGAATCCAGGTGGAAGATATACCTAAAACCGCATTCCGAACCCGATACGGCCATTACGAGTTTGTCGTTATGCCCTTTGGTTTAACCAACGCACCCGCGGTTTTTATGGATCTGATGAATCGCGTGTGTAAACCCTTTCTCGACCGTTTCATCATCGTGTTCATCGATGATATCCTGATATATTCGAAGTCGAAAGCCGAACATGCGCAACATCTACGTTTGGTTCTCGAATTACTCCAAGGGAATCGACTCTATGCCAAGTTCTCCAAGTGTGAATTTTGGCTAGAGGAGGTTCAATTCCTCAGTTACATCGTCAATAGTCAAGGTATACACGTCGACCCCGCGAAAAAAGAAGCTGTCAAGAGTTGGGTTACACCAAAATCCCCATCTGAAGTTCGTTCGTTCCTCGGATTGGCGGGATACTACCGCCGATTCATCCCTGATTTCTCGAAAATCGCCGTTCCGCTTACCTCCCTGACGCATAAAGACAAGCCTTTTGTTTGGGGAACCGAACAAGAGCAAGCCTTTTAGACTTTGAAGCATATGCTCTGCAATGCTCTTATCCTCGCCTTACCCGACGGAAACGATAACTTCGTAGTCTACTGCGATGCCTCCAACCTCGGTCTCGGTTGTATGCTTATGCAATGGGACAAGGTTATCGCGTACGCCTCTCGTCAGCTCAAGATCCACGAGAAGAACTACACAACCCACGATCTCGAGCTTGGTGCAGTTGTTTTTGCATTAAAGATTTGGCGACACTACCTTTATCGTACCAAGTGTACGGTCTTCACCGACCATAAGAGCCTGCAACATATATTGAACCAAAAGGAACTAATATTCTGTACGCCGTCTGTCAGTGTGCTCGTTATTAGGCTAACCCTAAACTCTCTCATCTAACTACTGTTAAAAGAATTTTCAGATATTTGAAGGGAGCTCCTAAACTCAGACTCTGGTATCCTAGAAATTCGACCTTTGATCTGTTTGCCTTTTCAGATAGCAATTTTGGAGGAACTGACAGGGACAGGAAATCTACATCAGCTGGATGCCAGTTCTTGGGAGATAGACTCATTTCTTGGCAATGCAAGAAACAGCAGACAGTGTCTCTCTCCACAGCGGAAGCAGAGTATGTTGCAGTATCTGCATGCTGCTCCCAGGTTATTTGGATGCGACATCAGCTGGAGGATTACGGTTTGACTTATCTTGATACAACCATTTATTGTGATAACGATGCCGCTATCCAGATCACTAAAAACCCTGTTTTTTACTCCAAAACCAAGCACATTAAAATTCATTTCATAAGAGATTGCTTTGACAGAGGTCTTATTAAACTTGAACAGATCCATACTAATGCTAACACAGCGGATCTTTTTACCAAACCTGTCAGCATCTCTAGGTTCAATGTGCTTGTAGACCTCTTGAAAATGATTCGCTTCACTGACTGAGCATTAAAAAAATCTATTGTAAATAATAAATAAAGGGGTTTTTATGTGTCTCATCTGGTAAATTTGGGCATAAAGTATTCTACTTTTGCACAAATTTAGGGGGAGAAAAAGTTGCTGGGAAATGAAATGAATTTTCGTATTAAAGATTAACACACGTAAAGTTTCAATGTTAAACTTGCTAGGCTCCACTGTGGTGTGTTGATAGGTCTACCGCTCGAAAAGTAAAAAGAAGTAAAGTGATACAAACATAATGAACTGGACATCTCGTGGGTAATAGACCAACGGCGTATGATTTCATGTTCTTAAATCCTGCGTTGATAGATAGCCAACATTTGAGGTTTCGGGTCTTTATACTGATAAATCATCCGGGATATCAGGGTTGTCTCTCTGTTGCATCCATATTATATGCAGACCTGGGCACAATCAGGATATCTTGCTAAAAGAGCCACAAAAAGGGCCAAAACCTGAAAACGGAAGAAATCTCACAAAAAGGAGAATTCTGTGAGCTATCATAGCCAAATTCGTACCGTTTAAGGTATCTGTCTCACCCTCGTCAGAACTTCCTTGGTCTCTCTGCTGTACGGAAGTACTGACCTGTTCACCAGGAAGTCTAGCGTTGAAAAATAAAAAGGATGATCTCAGTATACTCACCTGCTACGATGAACCGTTGTGCTTACCTTGATCGCGGGGGTATGCCTTGGAATGGGACACACAAATGTTTCAATATAATCCTAACTAAAGAGAATCGCGAAGCTAAAAGTTGAAGTTTGAGCGGTGGATTTAAGAGGACAAACATATCAACAATTGCATGGACCAGCCCAAGTAAACGAAGGGCTGAAAAGTGTCCCTTAATCTGTTCGAGAATGATTTAATCCCTTAAGAATCTTCCCAAAATCACCTCTACGTTAGTATCTTGTGATACAATTATTTTATTATTATTATTTTATTTTTTTAATATATTTTAATGGTGCTCAGTTGTAAGGACCTTCAAAAATGTCCCAAAACGACCCATAAGTGAAAACCTGGACCCCTGAAACCCTAACGTGCATGAAAAACTAAGAAATCAAGGTTTTTGTGTTTTAGGCGGGCCGCGTAAGCCATAAGAGAAGCTTACGCGGGCCGCGTCAAAGTGTGGTTGACCGGATAAGCGTTCAGGGCCACGTGACAGCCACGTGGCAGGTCTACCGATGACACGGAAGCCCAAGTCTACGACTAGGTGGCCCTCGCGGGCCGCGTAAGATCAAGAGGAGGCTTACGCAGGCCGCGTAAACCTCAAATTTCTGCTATAAATTTCTTGGATCAGGAGCAGTTCAGTGGTGTCAAAAACTTTTCTCAAAAACGAAGATACACTGCTCAAATTCGAAATTTAAGGTTTTAAGGAGTTGCTACGATACAGGGTATTAACTCGATCGCTGCTACGATTCAATGTCCGATCGATTAAAACTATCCGATGGAAGTTTAAGTGCTGCCCACATTAGGGCTATACTTTGTCATTCGTCGTAAATTCGATGGATGTTTAAGTATTGCACTTTGTCATTCGTTGTGAGGGTTTTAATCTCGTGAGTTATCGTAAATGTTGTATTAGTTACTGACCTAGTTCGTGTGCATTGTTATGTAAATTAGGTTACAAGGCTAATCAGTAGGCTAAACTCTGCCCGTTTAAATCTGCAATGTGAGTCATTCTCTTTTTATGAATAATGTTTTACAATACTCCAAGTTATTTTCAAAGGTTATAATTACAGGGATTAAGTCATGGTTATCTTAATCACTGGCTAGTGGGGTATTGTGCACATTACTAAATTTCTCACGGTTAGGCTAATAAATCCTAACAGTGATAATCATCACTACTTGGGTGAAAGGACCCAATAGTGGTATGACCATTGTCACCAGGAGGTGACACGGCGCCAAATAAAAATAAGATAGAAGCCATTGTAATCGCTCTTATGCTGTAATTTATAACTATGTGTCATTTTATTAAACTTGAGTGACTCGCCAGTATTTCCCCGCTGATAAAATATTTTCAAAACATGTTTCAGGTGACTACTGTGAACCAAGGAAAAGTGCTACGGAGCACTAACAAGCTTGAAGTAGTGGCTCAGTTAAATAAATAAACATGTTTTGTAAATCATGGAATTTCCTTGTGAAATTCCTCTATTGTAAATTACAGGGTTTATCCCGAATAATGAAATAAAATAATCGGGCATTTCAAGTTTTAAAAGATCCTGTAAAATCTTCCGCTGTCAACTCAAATAATAAATACCACGGGTTTCTGTCCCGCGGCTCCTGGACCGGGTAAAACCAGGACGGGGGCCGTGACAGAAAAAAAGGTGGTATCAGAGCCACTGATTTAAGCCCATTAAGTATTTAGAAATACTTAATTTTCCTAATTACCATCCTTTGATTATGTGTTTTTATTATTTTAACTATCTGTTAGTCTACAATATGGGTAAGCAAAGAATCTCGGACATCTATCGTCAATTAGATAGTTCACCAAAAGATAAGGGAAATTCATTTCAATCAAATTCCTCAAGATACTCAGCAGATACTGAGGAAGGAATATTTGTTCGTAAGGCACAGTTTGAGAAACCACTTACCATTAAGAAAAGAAGTTGGATTATTAGAAAAAGTCAAGAGAAAATAAAGAAGTCACAAACAAAAGAAGTGATAATTAATAAAGAGACTCAGGAAACAGGTGATAACCCACTATGGGAAGATGAATTAGACGAACAATGGGTAAATCTCTATATGTTAGCCACTACAGCAGTAAATGTTAACCTTTAACTGCCAACACCCTGACCCAGTACTAGCACCCATATCATCCATAAGCCAGAAACTTTAAAGAAACTTGCCCATTAGATAAACAACTTAGTAAGAAAAGATAGACTAAAATAAATTATTAATGCACAATCCCTAGTATATTTTTAATTTCAGTTGTAATATATATATATATATATATATAATCGCAATATTTTGTTTTAATCAATCTGTTTATATAAATATATTAGATATTTGTAATTAATATTTAATTTTTCTGATTACCTTTTTGTGATTATGTGAAAATTCAATTTACAAAATTTTAACCTAGAATTTTTGTGTTTCTTCATATCTGCTAAACAGCATGAATGAGTTGTCTAAAGCTCTTCAGAATCTCAATCTCTAATCTGTTAATGTGGAAGTTTCCAGAGACTTTACCGGTTATTGTGCCAACGTTGAGGAACCTATGGAATTTCAAGCCCAACCACCGGAGAAACCCAAGCCAAAAAAGAGAAGAGGAATTGTGGGCTGGAGGCGTGTGCGCAGGAGGAAACCAGCGACACAGAAAGTTATAAAGACAGAGGATCCCAAAGATAAAAGCAAGGGAATAGAAATTGGGAAAAGTTCCAGGAAAGATCCGGAAATGCCACCCTGGGAGGAGCTGGATCATAAACCGGCACTTAGTGACCTCATCGGACCAGCCGGTGAAAACCTCTTTAATTACCCAGCGGAAGCACAACTTCCAGTTGATCTAGAACCTGATATCCCCAATCCTATTATCCACACCCAACCTCTACCAGCAGAGCTAGAAGAATGGTGGACCACCGACTGGCAGTTTCAGAATCTCTTAAATAACCCTTATACCTTTTTCCCTCAGTTTGACCCAGAGCCTGCACCAAACCCACCAATGCGCAATGAGAACTTGGCTGAACTCCGCCATTTTGGCGAGGAGCTGGTGGATGCAGGGAATCGAATCCGGGAGGTGGGAGAACAGATCTCCTGGAAGTACGACGAGAGGGAACGTCGCTTCTGAGATGCCAGCAGATGGTGATGGTGTGGTTGTGGTTGTATAATAACAAAATAATAATATAATCATAAAAATATAATTATGTGAAATAACTTAAAAATAAAACTTTTGTAAGATAACCAGTTTGTACAGATGCCTATTATAATATATAAAATATCGAACGTCAAAAAATCGACAATTTTGGCTATACTTGTTGACGTGATTATGTGCAATTATTTTATTATGTTTGGTTATTAATTATTTTATGCTAATCACTTATATAAATTAATTACCAAACGGAACACGCTGGTAATGAACCCGTTAATGAAGTTAATCAATCTGAGCAAAACAATGAAGATCAATTTCTGAATAGGAAAGATATCGAGAATATCGTTGCTCAGGGAATAGCAAATGCTATTCCAGCAATCCTTGCTGCTGCCCGAAATCCAGCTGAACCTCAACAAATTATTCCTAGCAAACGTACACACGGTGACAATTTCAGTCATAGTGTAAACGGAGGCGGCAACCATACTAATAATGACAACGATGGAATGCAAGCCCCACTCCTTAAGAAAATGAAAGCTGCAACGCCTGGTTGCACTTATAAGTAGTTTCTTGCCTGTAAATCGGTTGAATTTGCAGGCAATGAAGGGGCAACTGCTGCACTGCGTTGGTTAGAGAAAACCGAGGTGGTGATTAAAATAAGTAAATGTGCCGAAGAAGACAAGGTCATGTACGCGTCGCATCTTTTTAAAGAAGGGGCGCTAGAATGGTGGAATACGGTACTTCAAGCCAAGGGAAGCAATGTAGCCTATACCATGAGTTGGGAAGAATTTAAGCGACTAATAGAAAGAAAATTATGTCCTGAGTATGAAAAGGAACAAATGGCGAATAAATTCCTGAACCACCGGATGATGGATGTAGACTGTCGAGGGTATACTTCGACATTCTTCGAGTATGCTAGAGTTGTACCTACCCTGGCTTCACCAGAACCGGTACTTATTTCTCGCTATATTTGGGGATTGATTGGCGAAATCCGTGATATCGTTAAAGCTGCGAGACCACGCACTATTGACGATGTAGTGGAATTAGCTAACACCCTAACTGACGGGCTGATACGCACAAGAGAAGAAAACCGGAAAAAGGAAGTGGCCCAAAAGATTACCCAGGGATTCCGTGTGGGTAACCGTAGTAATTTCAAGAAAATGGGAACTGGGCAATCTTCCACTGTTCCATTTTGCAATGCCTGTAAAAGAAAGCATTTTGGTAGATGCAAGGGGTATTGCAATTTCTGGAAAATTCCAGGGCATCAAGAAGAAGATTGCAGGGGAAAGAAATCCACAATCTACTACAACTGTGGAGAAGCTGGACATTTTAGGCCAGACTGCCCGAAATTGGTCAAACCAGCTGATAACAAAGCCAAACCTACAGAAGGAACTACCAAGAGAAACGCAAGAGCCTTCTAGTTAACTACTCAGGAAGCAGAACTAATCCCTAACGTGATAGCTGGTACGTTCCTAGCTCACAACGTTTATGCAAAAGTATTATTTGACTCTGGTGCAAACCAAAGTTTTATAAATACTTCATTCTGCCAAGCTCTTAATCTACCCTTAACCAACCTTAGACAAATTTTTACGGTAGAAACGGCAGATGGTAATTCTGTTAACATAGATAAGGTTTTGCGAGAAGAAAAGATAGAACTCTTAGGCCATAAATTCTCTGCAAACCTGTTACCTATGAATTTAGCCGAATTCGATATGGTATTAGCATGGATTGGTTAGTAGCCAACCATGCTCGAATTCTTTGTGATAAGAATTCCATAGAAATTCGTACACCCACAGGAGAATTAGTGGTGATTACAGGAGATAAGCCACGAAAGCCACTGAAATTCATTTCAGTAATGAAGTTGGCCAGTTATTCAAGAAAACATGAAATGGTGTATATGATTTCAGTAATCATTAACACGAAAGGTAAGGAACTTAAAGAAATTCCTGTAGTAGCAGAATACCCAGAGGTATTCCCAGAAGAACTACCGGGATTACCACCCAATAAGGAAGTAGAATTTAGAATTCATCTAATTCCTGGAAGTACACCGATAGCCAAGGCACCCTACCGATTAGCACCCACCGAAATGCTAGAATTGAAAAAGCAATTAGATGAATTGTTAAGCAAAGGATTCATACAACCTAGTTTATCCCTGTGGGGAGCGCCAGTGTTGTTTGTGAAGAAGAAAGATTGTTCGATGAGAATGTGTATCTATTATAGGGAATTAAATAAGGTTACAATTAAGAATCGATATCCATTACCTAGGATTGATGATCTTTTTCGATCAACTTCAAGGAGCTAGATACTTTTCTAAGATAAACTTACGCTCTGGATATCATCAATTGAAGGTACAAGAAGAAGACATACCTAAAACTGCTTTCAGAACTAGGTATGGTCATTACGAGTTTACAGTCATGCCCTTTGGGTTAACAAATGCTCCTGCAGCATTTATGGACATGATGAATAGAATCTGTAAACCGTATTTGGATAAATTTGTAATTGTCTTCATCGACGATATACTTATTTATTCCAAAAGCCAGGATGAACACCGTCAGCACCTGCATGCACTCTTAACTTTGTTAAGAAAAGAGAAGCTTTATGCCAAATTCTCGAAGTGAGAATTTTGGCTATAGGAGATACAATTTTTAGGACACATGGTGAATCACGAAGGTATTCACGTAGATCCCTCCAAAATAGAAGCGATCACTAAATGGAAGGTTCCGCAATCATCTATGGAAGTTAGAAGTTTTATAGGATTAGCCGGATACTATAGACGGTTTATTAAGGATTTTTCCAAAATAGATGTACCCTTAACTAAGCTAACCTGTAAATCGGTTAAGTTTGAATGGGGACCTAAGCAAGAAGAGGCTTTCAAGATTTTAAAGCAAAGAATAACAAACGCCCCAATTCTTGACTTACCAGAAGGAACAGAGGATTTTGAAATTTACTGCGATGCTTCTAAGCTAGGATTAGGATGTGTGCTAATGCAACGCAAGAAAGTAATTACGTATGCCTCAAGGCAATTGAAAAAGCACGAAGAAAACTATATGACTCATGACTTAGAGTTAGGAGCCATAATTTTTGTCCTTAAGATTTGGAGACACTATCTGTATGGAAGTAAGTTTACTGTCTATACAGATCATAAGAGTTTAAGATACATATTTGGCCAAAAAGAATTAAACATGAGGCAAAGGAGATGGATGGAAATCCTAAGTGACTACGACTGTGATATTCAATATCATGAAGGAAAAGCAAACATAGTTGCTGATGCTTTAAGTCGTAAGTATCATGAAAAGCAAAGGCGAGTTTGTGCTCTTAGATTAAACCTACAGTTAGATTTAATGGAACAACTGACGAATATTCAGGAAACAACAATCAAAGATGATGCTGAAGGAATGAAAGGAAGAATAAAAGAATTGGAACAAGGAAGTGATGGAATTTGGAGATTCCATGAAAGAAGAATTTGGGTAACTAAGCAAGGAGAATTAAGAAATAAGATTTCAGAAGAAGCCCATAAATCTAGGTATACCATGCATCCTGGTAACAATAAGATGTACCAAGATTTAAGGAATAATTTCTGGTGGATAGGAATGAAAAAGGACATAGCTAGATATGTTTCTAAATGTCTTACTTGTTCACAAGTTATGGCAGAACACCAGAAACCCTCAGGTCTACCACAACAATTAGAAATGCCTGTATGGAAATGGGAACTCATAACAATGGACTTTGTTACTAAGTTACCCAAAACCCAAAAAGGTAATGACGCAATTTGGGTAATTGTGGATCGATTAACCAAATCAGCTCATTTTCTACCCATGAAAGAAACCTTTAGCATGGAAAGGTTAGCAAAGTTGTATGTAGACGAGGTAGTATCCTTACATGGAGTTCCACTCTCCATTGTATCGGATAGGGATAGTCGTTTCACTTCCCACTTCTGGAGAAGTTTCCAGGAAGCAATGGGAACCCGACTAAATTTAAGCACTGCATACCATCCTCAAACAGATGGACAAAGTGAAAGGACGATCCAAACCCTGGAAGACATGCTCAGGGCATGTGGGATAGATTTTGGTGGAAATTGGGATGACCACCTACCCTTAATCGAATTCTCCTATAACAATAGTTACCATTCAAGCATTGAAGCTGCCCCATTCGAAGCACTATATGGACGAAAATGCAAAACTCCAGTCTGCTGGGCAGAGATAGGAGAAAGTCAATTATCAGGTCCTGAAATTGTGCAAGAGACCACCGACAAAATTACTCAAATCAAGAAAAACTGAAAACGGCTCGAGATCGCCAGAAAAGTTATGTCGATAATCGACGCAAGCCACTAGAGTTTCAAGTTAGAGATAAGGTACTCTTGAAAGTTTCTCCTTGGAAATGAGTAGTTCGATTTGGTAAGAAAAGAAAACTAAGTCCAAGGTACGTAGGACCACTCCCAATAATCCAGTGAATAGGACCAGTTGCTTATCGCTTACAACTACGGACGATTTGGTAAGAAAAAAAAACTAAGTACATGACGTATTTCATGTATCCAATCTCAAGAAATGTCTATCGGACGAATCTCTGGTAGTACCTCTTCAAGATATAGAGGTAAATGAAAAATTGAAGTTCATAGAAAAACCGCTTCAAATAGAAGACCGGAAAGTCAAGTTTCTAAAGCACAAAAGACTGGTACTGGTCAAAGTCAAATGGGATTCGAAAAGAGGACCCGAATACACCTGGGAGCTGGAATCGGAGATGAAGCGAAAGTATCCTCACTTATTTCAATAAATCTCGAGGGCGAGATTTTGAATAAGGTGGGGAGGATGTAAGGACCTTCAAAAATGTCCCAAAATGACCCATAAGTGAAAACCCGCACCCCTGAAACCCTAACGTGCATGAAAAACTAAGAAATCAAGGTTTTTGGGTTTTAGGCGAGCCGCGTAAGCCATAAGAGAAGCTTACGCGGGCCGCGTCAAAGTGTGGTTGACCGGATAAGCGTTCAGGGCCACGTAGCAGCCACGTGGCAGGTCTACCGATGACACGGAAGCCCTAGTCTACGACTAGGTGGCCCTCGCGGGCCGCGTAAGATCAAGAGGAGGCTTACGCGGGCCGCGTAAACCTCAAATTTCTGCTATAAATTGCTTGGATCAGGAGCAGTTCAGTGGTGTCGAAAACTTTTCTCAAAAACGAAGATACACTGCTCAAATTCAAAATTTAAGGTATTAAGGCGCTGCTACGAGACAGGGTATTAACTCGATCGCTGCTACGATTCAATGACCGATAGATTGAAACTATCCGATGGATGTTTAAGTGATGCCCACATTAGGGCTATACTTTGTCATTCGTCGTAAATTCGATGGATGTTTAAGTATTGCACTTTGTCATTCGTTTTGAGGGTTTTAATCTCGTGAGTTATCGTAAATGCTGTATTAGTTACTGAGCTAGTTCGTGTGCATTGTTATGTAAATTAGGTTACAAGGCTAATCAGTAGGCTAAACTCTGCCCGTTTAAATCTGTAATGTGAGTCATTCTCTTTTTATGAATAATGTTTTACAATACTCCAAGTTATTTTCAAAGGTTATAATTACAGGGATTAAGTCATGGTTATCTTAATCACTGGCTAGTGGGGTATTGTGCACATTACTAAATTTCTCACGGTTAGGCTAATAAATCCTAACAGTGATAATCATCACTACTTGGGTGAAAGGACCCAATAGTGGTATGACCATTGTCACCAGGAGGTGACACGGCGCCAAATAAAAATAAGATAGAAGCCATTGTAATCGCTCTTATGCTGTAATTTATAACTATGTGTCGTTTTATTAAACTTGAGTGACTCGCCAGTATTTCCCCGCTAATAAAATATTTTCAAAACATGTTTCAGGTGACTGCTGTGAACCAAGGAAAAGTGCTACGGAGCACTAACAAGCTTGAAGTAGTGGCTCAGTTAAATAAATAAACATGTTTTGTAAATCAGGGAATTTCCATGTGAAATTCCTCTATTGTAAATTACGGGGTTTATCCCGAATTATGAAATAAAATAATCAGGCATTTCAAGTTTTAAAAGATCCTGTAAAATCTTCCACTGTCAACTCAATTAATAAATACCACGGGTTTCTGTCCCGCGGCTCCTGGACCGGGTAAAACCGGGATGGGGGCCGTGACATCAGTGGGCTATTTCGTTGATTTTGAAGGGGGGTATTTTGCTTTCTTGAAAAGTTGAATAAAATAATAATATAGAATTGGATCTGGATGGCCCACTGTTCCGGATGGGACCCATCAGGAATTGACTTAGTCAATCCTGAACAGGCCCATCATTTCGGATCATCCGAAATGGGCCTGGCCCATAAACCATTTCAGAGTATTTAATGAGAAAAGGACAAGAGTCCGTATCACAATTTCGGACCATCTCGGACCCAGCTGATTGATTCTCTCTTAACTCGCCTCATTTCAGATTGATTATGGACTATAGGTATATCATTCCGGATCATAAAGATTCATTACGGATGATTCCGGATCATTACGGACAAGGAGATCAACATCACGGATGATTCCGGATCACTAATGATTCCAGATTGGGAAATTCTCATTTCGGATGATTTCGGACGGAATGTGATTCCGGATAAAGAGGTTCATCCGAAATGAACCCCATCATTCCGGACCTTGACCTTTGACCGGATTTTTTATTTGAACCCTTTCAAATGGACCTTTGGACTACTTTTTGGACAGCCTTTGTAACAAGTTGCTTGTGTTTAGGTTTTCGACGTGTTGATTTTATTAACTCGTTGTTAACTCGAATACAAGTTAACTTTCATATTAAAAATGATCTAACGATGATGTTTTAGTGTAGAAAATGGCAGGTGCAATGTTACAAGAAAGGAATCAACGGCAATTGGAAGTCAATGAGTTTCATAATCAAGCGGGATTCTTATCAGATCCTACAGCAAATCAGGTGGAGTTGTTTGGATCCTTAATTAGGGGTCTAAACAACTGTCCTCTCACACACGCTTTAAGGGCAAATCCTGTCATATGCAGTAGCTGTATTAATGCATTTTGAAATACAGCAAAATAAACAGGCAAGGAGCAGGATCCATTGAAGCTACTGTGCAAAAGACAAAGATTATCGTATCTGAAGCCGTGATTCGAGTAGTGTTAAGACTGGGAGATCAGCCGCATCATCCTACATTATATGATCAAGCTAGGGTTCAAGCTGCTTTAAGAAGGATGAGCTATAAAGGTGGATATCCCACGGTGCTGAAGAAGCTATTCCCACCATACTGGAGACTTTTAGTTCACTTTTTCCTCCAATGTATTGCTGAAAACAAGGGTGGATGGGATCAACTAAACAAGACGCAAACATCTGCTGTTGTGGCATTAGTGAATGAATGGGATTACAACTTCTCGGCCTTCATCTTTGATAACATGAAGAAAATGTTGGATGATCCAAAGAAGAAGATCTTCATGTTGTACCCGAGGTTCATCCAGATGATTTTTAACGAGAGATACCCAACGTTGGTCAAGGGGCCGAATTACATCAATTTAAAGCCAATGGGACCAGGATGCTTTGAGAATGCATGCAGAAACAAAAGAGCCAAACATTATAACTTTGAAGCAAGATATGCTCTTGAGAAGCATGGGAGGTTTGCTGACGTTGTGCAAGGAGCTCCTGTTGCACCAGCTCCTCCAGTCATCCCTGTTGCTCCAGTTCTACCTTCAATCAATGCACAGATAGCGGAAGAGCATGATGTACAGCTCATGCAGCAAGTACAGTAGGCAGGTGACGATGAAGAAGAAGTTCTTTTAGTTGATACTGAATCAGAAACAGACTCCACTGAAGAAACTGACTCCGAAAGCGAAATAGAGATAGTGACGTCTGATAAGGAAGAGGATACTGTTCGTAAGCCAGTGCCGATGACCTCTGATAATATTGTAGCCTTGATTCGAAGTTTACAGGGTGGTGATGGAGACCCTCCATCCATTTCCACTGCTGATATTCAAGAAACAGCTGATATCACTAAAGAATCAACTCCAAAGAAACAAAGAACTGACACTGCACCAGACAACACACTTTCTAGGCCCTCGACTACCTCTGAGTCCACTCCTACAGTTAATCCTCAACCTGATCCACCAACAACTGATGCATCCAAGAGAACAAACCTGGAAGACACAGACTTGTATGATTTCAACTTCGATTTTGAAACCAACCCCTCACAGCCAGGCAATTAAAGCGGCGGTATTCATTTTGAAGTAGGAAGTTCCAGTGGCGCTCATACAACTGAGCATGATGAAGCTGCATTTTGATATGCAAGCAAAAAGAGACAAGTCTATGAGAGCGATAGTGATGAAGAAGAATATGTCAAAAGGTTGAAAAGGCGTGTGGTAATACTGGAACAAGATAGAGAGCTAAAAAGTGCTCATATTGTTTCTCTCCAACAAGACGCTGTATTGAAAGAAGCCTAGATCTCGTCTCTACAATCTCAACTCACAAACAGAGATCTCACTATAGATCAACTGCAAGGTGATGCAGGGATGTTGATGTCAACTGTCTACGATCTGAAGGCAAAACTTGAAAAGAAGTTTGGAAATGAATTTGCTGATAAAGAGGATGAATAGTTTTATGTTGGAAGACCAGAGCAAACACAAGAGCAAAGAGCAGCAGCTCATGCAGCAGCTGAAGCTGAACGTGCAGCAGCTCTAGAAGCTTATCTAGCTGCAAAACCAAAGAAGCAAAGTAGTAAGTCCAAGAAGAGACGAGAGCAGAAAAAGTAAGAGAAAGAACAAGAGAAGCAAAGAAAGAAACAGTCGCTGGTGATGAAGAATCAAGATATGAATCCTCTGGATGAAAACTTTCAGCTAAAGGATCCCTCAACAAGCCCCGATAGACTTGTGATGGAATTAGGATATACTTATCATGATGAAGTGGGAAACAAATCAGAGGTGGCTTGTTGGAGATATGAGCCAGATAAACAGATGTGGTTGATTACTCGAAAGAGTGGGCATAGGGAATATTATGCCAAGGAAAGTCAATTTGAATCCTGGACTCAGATTGATTTGAAGACTCTGTTATGAGCTCCTTACTATGATCCAGATCTGAGCAAGAAAGGCAGAGGTTGGGCTTTCCACTCACTTCTTGAAAAGGAAGTGAGAACAAACTTTGCGACCATGAAGACTGCTGAGCCCATAGTGAGAAGAAATCCTGGTGTTCGTGATTCTTTTACCAGAAGGACTGTGAAATCAATCATCTGGCCTCCCACTGATAAAGTGAAGATCATTCCACTCACAAGAAAGTTTGAGAAGGGCATATTGAGGAAATTCAAGTTCTGGGCTTATGATCCTATTTTGGCAAAAGCTGTCATAGTTACTGAAGAACAGTCCATCAGGATCTTTAATTCTTACGACCTGGTGAGTTTTCATGAAGGAGACATCTTGATTCTTACAAGTCATCAAATCAGAACCAGCGAAAAGTATGAAGAATGTGCCAAATCTTGGACAAGTGCTGCTACCAACATCTTGAAGAACTATCTTTTTGCTGATCCTCCACCAGGTCCTCTTGATCCAAGAGTCTGATGCGTCTACTTATCCAATAAACCTAGGGGGATATTGTTAGGCCCTTAAAGGTTTATGGATAAGTGAATTAGTGGATTAGTAGAAGTGTTGGGTTGATTAAGGGTTTTGGGCTTATTTGGGTAGTTATGGGCCTAGGGTTTAAGGAGCATCCTCCCTAATCCCTTTCTATAAATAGCAAGTGATGTAATAGGTGCATGGTTGGTGGTTTTGGTAAATCTTGTGTTAGACAACAAGCATTGTATGCAAGATTTGAAGCATTGAATAGACAATCATCCTTCTTCTTCATCTCTTTGTTTCTTTTACAACTTGTTTGTGTGATTCTGCCACCTTACGAGTTGTGCGATATCATTATGATCTCGGTTTCAGGACTTACAGTAAAGATAATGTCTCCAAATTTTAAGGGCAAAATTATGGCTCCTAATTCTAGATCATGGGTCTTATAATTCTCTTCATGATTCTTAAGTTGTCTAGAGGCATAGGCTATAACCTTTTGACGTTGCATCAACACACATCCATAACCTAACTTAGAAGCGTCACAATAGACTACAAAGTCTTCAGTTCCTTCTGGTAACGCTAATATGGGTGCGTTGGTTAATCTTTGCTTAAGAATTCTAAAGGTTTCTTCTTGTTTTGGTCCCCATTAAAACTTAACGGACTTACAGGTCAGTTTTGTTAAAGGAATGGCTATTCTAGAAAAATCTCGGATAAATCGTCTATAATAACCGGCCAGTCCTAGAAAACTTCTCACCTCCGTTGGTGACTCAGGGGTCTTCCATTTAGTAATTGCCTCAATCTTTGTGGGATCCACATGAATTCCTTCATGGTTAACTAAATGTCCAAGGAATTGTACTTCTTCTAACCAAAACTCACATTTCGAAAACTTAGCATAAAGCTTTTCTTTTCTCAGCAAACTTAGGAGTGCATGCAGATGCGCTGCATGTTCCTCTTTACTCTTAGAGTAAATGAGAATATCATCTATAAAGACAATTATGAATTTATCCAAATATGGTTTACATATTCTGTTCTTCATGTCCATAAATGCGGCTGGGGCATTGGTTAGACCAATTGGTATGACGGTAAATTCATAATGACCATACCTTGTCCTGAAAGTTGTCTTAGGAGTGTCCTCTTCCTGTACCTTTAATTGATGATATCTTGAATGTAAATCGATCTTAGAAAAGAATCGAGCTCCTTGTAATTGATCAAAAAAATCATCGATTCTCGGTAATGGGTACCGATTTTTAATCGTGACTTTGTTCAACTCTCTGTAATCAATGCACATCCGCATTGATCCATCCGTTTTCTTGATAAACAAGATCGGTGCTTCCCACGGTGATGAACTGGGCTGTATGAATCCTTTTTCCAGAAGTTCATCCAACTGTTTCTTCAATTCTTGTATTTCTGCGGGTGCTAAACGGTAAGGTGCCTTGGAAATCGGTGTTGTTCCTGGTAGTAGGTGAATTCTGAATTCGACTTCCCTGTCCGGCGGTAGTCCTGGTAATTCTTCTGGAAAAACATCTGAGAATTGAGATACTGCGGGAATATCTTTCAATTCTTTTCCTTTAGTGTTAATGATTATAGAAATCACATACACTAGTGATCCATTTCTTGCACAACTTACTATTTTCATCACAGAGATGAATTTCGTGGATCGAGTTGGCTTATCTCCTTTAATTGTGATCTTTTCACCCTTTGGTGAATTTATTTGTATTGACTTTTGATCACATAGAATACTGGCTTTATTAGCTATTAACCAATCCATTCCCAATACAATATCAAATCCTGCCAGATTCATTGGGTAAAGAATTGCAATAAAAATATGGTTTAAAATTTCTATTCTTGCTCCCTGCAAGATTTCAGTGATCTTAATGGATTCTCCATTTGCCATTTCTACTAGACATTCTTGTTGGAGTTTAGTTAATGGTTGATTGAGAAGTTTTCAAAAAGAAGTATTAATAAAACTTTGGTTTGCACCAAAGTCAAATAATACCTTAGCAAAAACATCATTAACTAAAAACGTACCGGCAATCACGTCCGGAATCATCTTTGCTTCTTCCGCAGTCAGAACAAATGCTCTAGCATTCTTAGTAGTCTTGTTGTTCATGGCTGGAGCTAGTTTCGGACAATTTGGCTTGATATGTCCCTTTTCCCCACAGTTGGAACATACTCCGTTACTGGGTTTCTTCCTACAGTCTTCTTCCTTATGTCCTGGTATCTTGCAAAAATTGTAGTAGGTGGAGCATTTTCCTGAATGCTTCTTCTTACAGACTTTACTGTAAGGTGTAGAGGTAGAACCTATATTTTTCCCACGGTTGGAATTACCGTAGCAAAATTCCTGGGAAAGCTTTTGAGCTAGGTTCTTCCTTTGGTTTTCTTCTTGTGTACGTACCAGTTCATCAGTGTAACACCTCGCAAAATCATGTCCAATGTAGTAACGACACGTGTCATGGACTTTAAAAGTATAATGAATTGATTTCGAGGGACTAAAGTCGACAAACGAAGAATGTATATATGTTAAAGGATCCAAAGTGTCGACATTTGAAAATTCTTCCTTTCAACGACCCTACACGATGTTTATACCCTTAAACGAATAAATTGTGAAACTTATGAAGCCGTTTGTGAAAGAAAGTGAAAGTTTACAAAACGCGAGGGTTAAATGTGTCAACATGTTAAATTAATACCTCTGAGTGACCTTTTAACGAACCCAGAGCTTTGTAACGATTAATTATACTCCCAAGAACAAGTGACGAAAATTTCACAAGGTTTCGATATCGTTTGAGATAAATACGTTAACTTTCGTAAATAAAGGGTTAAAAGCGTCAACGAGGAAAAACTTGTGTTTTCGGTTATCTTTTAACGAAACCGGACCTAACAATGATTGGTTTTATCTTATAGATCATCAAAATATAAATTTTATGGGTTAAAAGTGCTTGAAATGAAAGTTATCATGTTTTAAAAGGTCCAGGGGGTGAAACTGGCAAGTTTGAAACTTGGTTGGCTGGTAATCACCATGGTGGTGTCGCACCACACCCTCCTCCCTCTGCCGTCGCGCAACGCGACGACGTGATCTGATCAGAAACATGCACAGGTGCAGGTTACTGCACCTCTCTTCTTCAAATCAACCATGCACTCTCATAACTCGATCCTATGGACTATTTGCTTGTATTTTAAAACCACCTGGACACCTGTTAACATCTGAGAACACCACAAAACACCTGGATTGATCTGGTGAAGACCTCTTGTAGTATAAATAGGGGCTTGGAGTGGTTCTTTCATTTGCACAAGTTCTAATTCTCATACTTTCAAGCTCTAAAGCTCTCAAACACCTTCTTTGGAGCATCCTGACTTGGAAGGAAGCTCTCTTAGTATAAATTTTCATGCTAAGGACTATTGTAAGCGTTCTTAGCTCCTGTAGTTAAAGTTTTATTAGTTTAATGACCGAAAGTCAAAGTTAGCGTAATTCTGCTTTGACTTTGTGATTAATCACTAACGGTCCTGCCATTATTCGAATTGAAAGTGGCTATGTGTTGGTAATTATGTAGGTGTTAAACCCATAAGAGGGAACCTCCTATTTATCACGTTATCTCACTCAATTTTCGGGTCAAACTACTTAACAGAAAAGTCAAACGAGTCAGTTTTTGCAAAATAAATCATAACTGATAATGTAAGAGCTATAAAATACGTTTTAACACTTAAATAACTTGGTAAATAATATAAGAACATGTTTAGGCATGTTCAACCTGACAATTCTGAGTATTAGGCTCGGTTCGCAACCGAAAGTCGCAAAAGTAGACTTTTGCTTTGACTTTCAGTTCTGACCCGATTTAGCTTAGTTTAGTTATGCCTTAGGGTTCCTTTATGACCATATTATGTGTTAGTATAACCCTCTGAGGATTATACAACATGGTCCCATAGAAATCTGAAACATTTACATGTTTCCGTTAAATGCTTAAAAGTTGACCATTTTGCCCTTATGTCATAAAAAAAAAGATTTTTGAAAATGTGAGAGGACAAAAATCTTTATTACTGATATATAAGTATGTCCTAAAAGTTTGACATCAGTTTTAGCTCTAAAATAAAAGTTATGCAAGATATCGTAAAATGGAAGCTTTTTGTTAATTAATGACATTTTCAGCATAAATCATATTTAAACCCAATTTTTGGCACCAAACTTTCTACCCACTGATATGATATAATATTTAGGGATTTTTTGAAATTTTTGTCAAATTTTATATTGAACATAGCATAGAGTTCTAGCATAAATTCGGTAAATGATGATAATGCCCTTTTTGTTAATAAAATGAGTTTTACATATCATTTTGATACCAAACCTTTTCCTACTGATTTTATATATTAAATAAAATATTTTAGGCAGTTAAGACTGATCAAATTCTCAGATTTCATTAAACATATCAAATATCGTCAAATATCGACTTTTATGCAATTTAGGTGCATAGTATGGTTTAAAACCATATTTAGCACCTAAGACTTGTTACCTACTGATTTTAAAAATAAATTTTTATACTTTAACAGTAAGTTTAAGTCATGAACTCAGATTTCCAAATTTGACCCTTAAAGCATATGTGAAATGACCAAAACGCCCCTACGGTACATAGTTTGGCCATAAATGATAAATTTCACATATGTATGATATCTTACTGATGTAACTTGTTAAAATAAATATTTTTACTGATTGTTTTAGACTAGAACCTCAGATTGCTATTTAACCTCTTTTATAAACTTTAAAATGACCAAAATACCCCTACGGGGCTTAAATTGGTTTTAAATTCGTTTTGGGCATAATGGAAGATATCCTACTGATATCACAACATAATTTAAGCATAATAACTTATGGAACTTGTACATGACTCATTTGGTTACCCGTTATGCATATACGCGTTCGGTAAGGTTTATGTAACTAGTTTGCATAAATTAGCCGAAACGGGTCAAACCTTATCATTTTTACTTCAAAATCCAGAATGTGTTTAGTTTACCCATTTTATACAAGTCTTCATACTTTTGGGTCTCAATCATATTCTAATCCGGTCTTCGCTTAATCTTGCATTTTGAACCGTAAACCTTTCATTAAAACTAACCGGTCTAAGTTTAAACTTAAATAAGACCCGTTAGGAATCTAATAGGTTATTAAAACCTTTGTTCCAGATTAGGAGCCCAGTAAAAGCTACTTGTACTTGCCGATTTGAAATACGGCTGAGAATAAAAATTACATTTTAGCTCAGGTAAATACTTTTAACTTATTTTCCGTTATACGGGCTTGGGATACGGTATTATAATAATACCACTTGGTCGGGTATGAAATCATTTAATCGGATTGTGATTAATAAATTTACATAACCCATTTTAATCTATTTTGTTTGATACAAAGCCTTTGGGGGGTTAATGACCGTGTCCTGGATATCCTCGGCTCATTCATTTGAAATGGCCAGGCTTAAGCACGGGGTGTAGGCATACACCTGACAGTTGTGTATGTATAAACGGTATCTCACTCGTGAGGAAACTCCTTGTGGGCCTATACTTGTGGTGTGTCTATTAATCTTGTACCGGCTCTTCTATTCCGGTCCTGAACGGACGACAAACATATAAATCTGTATACAAGATTATTTTTAAATAATTATCCCAAGTTATAAAAGATTTTATGCCTTGTGCATCCAATTCAATTTTATAAATACTTTTCAAAAGAGTCAGTTACTTGTATTTACCAGTGTAAACTGACGTATTTTTCAAAAAGGTTAAGTGCAGGTACTACGCGTAATGGACTAGAAACTCCTGAGTATTAAATAAAGAGTCTTGCAAGCTTTTAATACTTAAAGTCTGTTGAACAATATTTTCTTTCTGTTTTAGATCCGCCTGTGGATCCACTTACAACTGTTGTGTAATATTTTATTATACTTTCAATTCGGTTTGTATTATTACTTTAGACTTCCGATGTGCATTAAACTGTGATTACTTGACTATGATGATATCAACTACGTCACAATACTCCCCACCAGGCCCACCGGTAATACGTGGAAATATTGGGGTGTGACAACCAGTCAAGGTATTTGCTAGTTCTACAACTTCTTCTATAGTTTGTAGTCTAGCTGCCTTGACTACATGTCTAATCTCACTGATTAATCCCCAGATGTAACGGGAGATTAATACTAGTTCTGGTGATGCTAGGGTTGGCACTATTCTAGCATATTCAAAGAATACAGTAGTGTAACCCTTACAATCTACTCCAGTCATTCTATGGTTTAAGAATTTATTAGCTATCTGTTCTTTTTCATTGGGGGGACAGAATTTCCTTTCAACCATGTTCTTAAACTCATTCCATTCCATATTATAGACTCTATCACTTCCTCTAGACTGGAGGATAGTGTTCCACTATTCTAGAGCTGCATTCTTAAAAAGATTGGAAGCAAACATGATTTTATCTTCTTCTGCGCACTTGCTTATTTTTAAGACTGCCTCAGTCTTTTCTATCCAGCGTAGAGCTGCAATGGCTCCTTCATTGCCAGAGAATTCTATTGGTTTACAAGACCAGAATTCTTTATAAGAACAACCATAAGACATGGTTCTTCTTCTTTTTGGAATTGGTAATTGAAGTAACGGTCCATTGTTTACGCTATGACTGGGTTCAGTAGGTGGTCGTTTACTTCCACTATTACTTTTATTATTTTCCGCTTCCTTAACCATTTTGATAATATATGGCAGAGCGTCTATAATCCCTTGTGCCACTATGTGTTGGATGTCACTATTATCTACTTGGTTGCCGTTATTATCGTTATTCGGGTTTTCTTGATTCACTTCGTTGTCCATCTGGATTATAAACACTTACCATGTATTAATATCACAAAACATGATTTAATGCAAACAATCACACAAACAACACATTGATCAAAATCGTCGTGCATTGCGACATTTACTCTATTTCATATATATATATATATATATATTTCATACTACAACTGAATTTAAAAACACAATACTAGCTATGCATCAGTAGGTAGGGGACTATCTATTTTTAGTTGATATTATATTTTTTTACTACTCGCATATATATATATAGGGGATCGCTAAAATGAAAACCACCTCTAGTTATGAGAACCATAGGAACCACTTTCTGGCTCTTAGATCAACTAGATGGATGGATGTGATTAAAAGTAGTTAATACTAATATTAAAAGTTTTTTGTCTTATTATGTCTTTAAAATTATAATCCAAAAGGGTATTTAAGTAAAATCACTCTATTTTGTCTTTTTATATATATTAATTTTAAATTACATTTTTTGTCCTATTCATTAATTAGTTTTTTGACTTAATTATTTTTTAATTATAAACAGATTTTTTTGTAAAACAACTTTTTGAAATCAAATTTTTATTATAATTTTTAAGATTTTTACGCCCGGCCTTTTCACGCCTCGTTTTTTGACGCGCCGTTTTTTCGCCCGGCTTTTTCCCGCGTCGTTTTTTCAACGCGCTGTTTTTACGTTTTACGCCCCGGTTTTTTACGTTAACGTTATTTACGTTTTACGCGCCGGTTTTTTGCGTTTTACGTCCCGGTTTTTTACGTTAACGTTATTTACGTTTGACGCGCCGTTTTTTTTGCGTTTTACGACCCGATTTTTTACGTCAACGTTTTTTTGCGTTTTACGCGCCGGTTTTTTACGTTAACGTTTTTTTACGTTTTACGCGCCGGTTTTTTGCGTTTTACGTCCCGGTTTTTTACGTTAACGTTATTTACGTTTTACGCGCCGTTTTTACGCCGGATTTTTTCAAGCGTCTTTATTTTAACACGCCGTTTTTTACGCGCCAATTTTTTAACGCCGTTTTTTTACGCGCCGTTTTTTTCAACGCGCCGTTTTTACGAGCCAATTTTTTAACGCCGTTTTTTTTTTACGCGCCGATTTTTTCACGTTTTACGTAACACTTTTTACGTTTTACATTTTAGGTAAAACTTTTTACGGTTTACGTAAAACTTTTTACGTTTTACGTAAAACTTTTTACGTTTTACGACTAACGTAAAACTTTTTACGTGTTGCGTAAACCTTTTAACGTTTTTAGTAAAACCTTTTACGTTTTACGTAAAACCTTTTACGTTTTACGTAAAACCTTTTACGTTTTACGCGTCGGTTTTTTACGTTAACGGTTTTTTTTACGTTAACGGTTTTTACGTTAACGGTTTTTTACGTTAACGTTTTTTTCGTTTTAGTAAAAAAAAAAAATTACGTTTTTACGTTTAACTAAAACTTTTTACGTTTTACGTTAAAAAGTTTACGGTTGACGTAAAAAAGTTTACGGTTTAATTTCTTTTTACAAAAACTTTTTTACGCAAAAACGAACGCACCCAGAAATCGCAAACTCGGTGAAGCGTCTCAGATATATTGTTATCATCATCGACGCCTAGAGTTAAAAAAAAACCCAACAAACAAAAATCAAAAGAACGAGTGGATTCTAGAAAAAAAACAAAGTTTTGGCTCAGATTTTTCGATAATCAGAGGCTGCAAAATGGGGTTGCAGGTTCAAAAACCTACCCTCCGCCGTCCTTGCCGCGCCATTGTCGGGTTTTTTTTTTACATCATCACTACCGATTCAAATGAGGCACCATATTCAACTGATTTAAACATTCAAAAAGGGACAAGAACATCATTCAAACATATTTCAAACCCAGATTCAACATTCAAACATATTCAAACAATTTGAACATTCAAAAGGGACAAGAACATCATTCAAACATATTCAAACGATTTGAACATTCAAAAGGAAACAAGAACATCATTCAAACATATTTCAAACCCAGATTCAACATGAAACCCAGATTCAACATCAAACCCATATTCAAACATCAAACCCATATTCAAACCCAGATTCAACATGAAACCCAGATTCAACATCAAACCCATATTCAAACATCAAACCCATTTTCAAACCCAGAGTCAACATCAAACCCAGATTCAACATCAAACCCATATTCAAACATCAAACCCATATTCAAACCCAGATTCAACATCAAACCCAGATTCAACATCAAACCCACCAAAATAATCAAAAAAACCCAAACTTTTTGAATCAAAGAACCCAATCAAAACAGAAACAACAAATCAAAAGAACCCAATCAAACCAACAATCAACAACCGAAAAACAAACCTGACCCTGTTTAAACCAACAAATCAACCACCGATAGCCATCACTCAATCACCGGCACCACCTCTAGCCACCACTCAAACACCGGCACCACCGACGTCGCACCACCGTCACAGGGGTGTGGCTGACCCACCACCACCGCCTTCATCCACCGCCGCCGACCAACCACTAAGCCACTAACCCACCACCACCGTCGCCGGCAGAGAGACAAAGAGATGGGTGCGGTGGTTGGATGAGAGATGGTGGTTGGATGAGAGATGGAGCTTATATGAGAGATGGTTGGGTTTTTTAAAATATGGCATGGAACTTTAAAAGATTCAAGAAGGTCTTCATCTTCAAAGAGAGAGAGACAAAAGAGTGATGATACAAGAATGTCTACAACTTCAAATAGAGAGAGAAAATATGAGAGATGATTTTATAAAAAGGTGGGGAGAGAATGAGGAGAGAGAGTCTGACATTTAATAAATGAGGAGAGAGGTTGACATTTGGGGTAAATGACCATACTACCCTTTGAATTGTCATATTCTGATTGGTTGAGAGTGGTTCTCATGGTTCTCATAACTGGAGGTGGTTCTTATTCTAGCGGCTCCCTATATATATATATATATATATTATTGTTACTGATAGGGGTTCATCCAGTATTGCATATTACGCTCGTCATAATTCCAAATGAGCCTCTCTCCTATTTGCCTGATTCGTTCACTTTCATCTAACAACTCCTCACCAAAGGTACGGAGTTCCTGCACATTTTCAGTACTCATGAGTGGTGCTGGTGCTGGTATCGGGTCAGGGAACTGGGGCATCGGTTCTTCGTATGGGTATGGGTTCTCTAGGATTTCCCGAATATACTGGTCACTATCCCAATACGGATCTAGAAGGTCAAGGTTGGGATAGGGTGCTACTAGGTTTTGTATAGGTTCCTCCAGTGGGCAGAGTTCTCGGTAATCCCTATGGTCGCCATTCCACGGATCATAATCTGGGGGATGGGGTGCTAGGACTCTAGGGATTTCATTTGGGTTGAAAGCGGGTACTGGAATCTGGTCTACTGGGTTTGGTTCAATTTCCATTGGTTGAGTGGGAAACAACGGTAGTGGCTATGGTGCAAGGATATGTGTCTAAAATTTGGGTCTGCAGCAGTGGTAGCTAATATGTGAAAATTAGCTAATCTCCTATTGAGTATATATTGAGTTTGGGCATTCATTTCTCTATTTGTTGCTGCTAAGGCCCGCTGTTGCTGCAATTTCCTCATTCTTTTCCTACGCTCGTGTGCTCCCTGACTGAACCATCCTCTCTTGTTGGTAGGGAATGGTTCTTCGAATTGTGCCTTAAATATAAAGATCCCCTCTTCTGTGTCAGCTGAGTACCCCTAGGGGGTAGGCTAGGAAGAGGTTCCTTCATCCTTCGGAGAACTAGACAGTTGACGATAAGCGTTCGATGGTCCTTGATCACTCATACTGTAAACTAACAAATTGTCAAATAACACAAAACAATAAAATACGCACGTAATCCCGTAGATAATTTCCAAACATAATAGATAAAATTTTGGTGTCAGCAGAACATTTCTGTGGCTGAAATTAGTGGTTGTAGCTCTGATATCACCTTCTGTCGCAACCCCGACCCCTGCCCCGGGAGGCGGGCGTCCGCGGCCTACTAAGAGATGGTGGTATCGGTGTTTATCATTATTTGGCAGCGGAATTTACATCAGGACTGTAGGATCGTTGAATCGATCTAAACGAGACGATCAGAAAAGTTCTAGACCAAATCAAAGGCGGAATTCATTGATTTGATCTTCATTCAGCTTGATATACACTTAGAATCACTTTAACTATCTCTTGTATTGATTTCAAAACGTTTTACAGGCTGGAGACACTTCGGCAGAGCTTCGCTACCGGAATCAGGAATGTTACAAATAACAAACCAAGACCCACTATATATAGAAGAGGCCAGTTCGCATGAACCATACATTCCAGTTCGCAAGAACTGATCTGGTCCAGTTCGCACGAACTGGTCAGTTCGTGTGGACTGGCTGGTTCTGGCCTGTTTCCCGTTTTTCTCAAACTACGTGTCCTGGTCTATCAATCTAGATACAAGACTCGATACAAGACGAAGTCGACAGACATATGCACCAAAAAACTCCCCCTTGGATGTTGACGAGTCTTCAGTACGAGTCTTCAGTATGTCAAGTCTTCAGTCTTGATCAGTCTTCTCGCTCTTTCCAAAATGTCTTTCGCTGTAAGCATCCTTCAATCTCTCTCGTTTTGTTACTCTTCCAGAATCTCAATCTGGCTCTATCCTCTTCTCTAATTCTCTTGATCAGATCTCTTGATTCCTTACTCTCTTCAGCATTAGTAGCTGGCGTTGACGGCATGATTCGAACTTGGCTCTAATGTCTTCAGACTCCCCCTTTCGATAATCCGGGATCGCAGTCTGGAATAGCTCACGTTCTGGAATTGTATCCTGGCTCACACTCTGCTCAGGCTTAGACACAGAGATCTGGCTTTGCAGCTTTCACATGTTCAGGAATGTCTCCTGGCTCTCCGTAGCAACAGAATCAGAAATCTGGCTCTAATCTGCATACACTTATGCCTCAGGAGTCGGAACATGGCTTTTTACCTGCACAATTCTCTACCCAAAAGTAAATTTTACAATCTTTACAATTTAACAAATTTTAATCTCTGCTTAATCACTTGTATTCGAAACATTCAAATTTGGTTTCAAATTAATGAACCATTTAATCATTTCTCATTTCAAACAAACTCTCCCAAACCATTTGTCCATCATGTTTAGCACTCAGAATTTTGAAAATCAGCTTCTCAACATCAGTTGTCGAAAATAAGATGAAATAAAATCTTTTTGAATTTTCAAAATTTTATGCTAAAACACACTGAAAATCTTTTTGGATTTTGGGAAATAAACTATATACAAACATCTTTTTGTGAGTTTGTGTAAGAGAATCATATCGGTTTATGACAAATCACTAGTACCATTGAGCTTTAAACACTTTAAGATCTAAACGATTCACTTAGATTGTCAGTATACTGATCCACTTAAATTTTCACACAAAGTTCAACTGTTTCGAGATACGAGTTTAGTATTTTAATGCACTTAAACTTATTCACGTGTCCCACCTCAGAATATACTCTCGTATCCAGACTCCTATATTCAGTCTTACATGTGAATGTACACTAATGATATCTGTAAACAGGTAAATGTGAGGCCATGAGAGCTCAGGCTATTGCTTCCGCAAAATCAGAGAGATGATGGCTCGACTTTAGGTGTGTCCTGTTTGGGGATCTTTTCTTCAATAGCACATAATTAGCAATTTACAATGTTTCATCATTTTTTATGCTGAGGGTGGGCTTTATGATTAAAGGAGTGCAGAGCATTATACGAGGACTAGGCTATTACTCCAGCAAAATCAGAAGTCCTGGTATAATACCCCAGATATCATCATGCACAAAGACCTAGTATGTCAGAAATAGAAAGCCCTTCAAACAAGATTTCAGGGGTTACCTATATATCCGAGAGATGTTCCCCACGAGATAAGTAAGCATTTATATTTAGATTTATATCTCGAAAACAATCTACTAAGCGTGTAAAAACCTACTGGCATATCATCAGTGAGATCGTTTATCACATTTTAACTTTCCAATTCTTTAGCGTGCTGTGATTGTCTACTGATGTACTATCATTTCCTCTTTTTCACAACAAAAACTCATTTTAATTTTTCGATGTTTTTGGATTTTTCAAATTTTCAAAATTTCTAAATTTTTTACTCCCCCTAAAATCAAAAATATGTTTCAATTTTTGATTTTCAAGGAAAATTTGAAAATAAGCGCAATAAACTGTACAAAGTAAAATAACAAACTGATGTGAATTGCTTTAATTCGCCATCCATTTTGCATAAACAATCAGAACTCCCCCTGACAACAAAGTATTTTCCCATTATGATTTCAAAACACTTAAGTTTGTTTTAATCAAAATGGTTTTTCCGGAAAATTAGTTTTGTTGAAATCACTCACCACTTGTAAGATCGGGGTTTAATTCATCATTTTGTTTTTCCAAAATACCACTTGTAAGTTCACTTTTCCTTTTTCTTTCTCTACTTGTATGAAAGTTAAATCAAGTTCAACTTAATGACCTTGATTAACCACTTGCAAGTTCTTATCAACCAATACCACTTGTAAGTCAAAATATAACAATTTTCAACTTGAGAAATTCACAACAATTATTTTTCAAGAATGATGCCGATTCATGCTCCACGATTACCAACTTGGGAGCTCCGGCAAGTCAGGATTTTTAAGCAAAGAATACTGACACTCAAGCCTGACCAGCTTTGGGTGTAACTTGTTCAATTTCACTTGGTTTTTGAACATTCCTTTTTGCTTCATAAAATTCTTTTACCCTTTTTTCCCTTCCATCGACCATCTTACCAAAAATATGTTTCACTTTGCCATTATATGCTTTTTTGACATCAAATTCTTTCTTTTCATAATAGAATTGATTCAAAATTTCCACTTTTCCAATTTTTTGTTTTAAATTTTCAGCCCGCAATGGTGGAAAGTTGACATCATCCATTGGCGGTACTGGCTTTTCACTTTTTAACTCAACTTGTGGCTCCTCTGATTTTGACGAATCAGATTCATCGCCAGATTTAACATCTGATTTCTTAACAACCCACATTTGGTTGTTAAGATTCACTCTTCTTTTGTAAAACCTTTTTGAACACTAACCAACTTCATATGTTGAATTTTTAAACACTTTGAATTTTTCAGTTGGTGGTTCAGTTTTATCAACAATTTTTTCTTTGAGTTTAGAAGACACTCCCTGTTGTGTTTTGGTTGCCATTGGACAGTTCCAGGCAATGTGACCAACTTCATTGCATCGATAACAGGTTCTTGTCTCCTTTTTCTGATTAGCTTCATTCTTCTCATGTTTCTGTTTTTCTGCAAGAAACGCTTTGTTCGATTGCTTCCAGAATGAGCTCTTTTTCTCTTCTTCAGAACTTGACCCTGAAACAAATACAGTTTTTGATTTAAAATCTTTAATATTTTGATTATTTTCAACATCAAAACCCAACCCCTTCTTTTTGAAATTGCTTTTATGATTCGGTTTCTTTTGATTGCCTGGACCGAAACCTTTCTTCTTGTTTAAACGTTGTTGAACTCTAGAGGTATATTTAGGTTTTGAAAATCCCATTTTATCTTTTATTTCTGAAAGCTTTATTTTTATCAATTTAAAAACTGTTTTAATATTTTCAATTTTCACATTTTTAATTGGAAATTCCTCATCAGAATATAATTTGTCTGAATCATTCAATGTATATGCCACTTTGAATGTTTCGTCATTCAAATTATTTTTTGATAATTGAAAATCTTTATTGTAAACCCTTTTGACCGATGATTTTGAACTGTTGACTGATGAACTCGAACTCTCAGATTCAGACTTTGACTCTGACTCCTCATCCTTATCCAACACCTGATCGACCACTTTCTTTATTAACTCGGACTCATGATCAGTGTCAGACAATGTGAATGTGACATCAATGTTCTCTGGTAACTCATCAGTTGTTTCAGACTTTAACTTTATATTGACAGCCTTTTTGAGTTGTTCCGAAATTGGTTTTCTGGGAGAATAACCTTCCCAGATCGGAGGCGGACACTTGTTATAATTTGCACTTTGTTTCTTACCAGTATACTTATCTTCCAACTTCTTATCTTGAAAAGCTTCAAAACCTACAACTGTCGGATAAATTCTATCAATCAAATAATCAGAACTTGAATAATCCATTAACAATCGTCTGATTCTTTCATTCTCAATCTTTTCAGTCTCCAATTCCTGCTTCAACTCTGCACACTCTTCAATGTAATGATTGATGGCCTTCTGCTTAGACATCATCACTGCATTCATCATTATCAAAGCATCTTCCCTTTATGAATTTGTCTTTTCCAACTGGTTTACTGTTCTGTTCAACACATCATAAGATTCTTTCACGTACTTAACATCAAACAATAATTTTTCTTTCATTTCATCTAGCTCACTATACTTCTTATCTTTCTCTTCACAATGTTTGCATGGCTCCAAACTTTTCAGACAAGGTTTTGTGACCTCTACAATCTTTTCAATCACTTTAACCTCTTCACTCTGTTCATTCTTCTCTTCCTTCTTAACAACATTGTCACATTTTACCTCTTTCTTCTCCTTTGCTACTCGTTTCTCCTTTAGCTTCTCCAATTTATCTGCAAAATAAAATTTGAAACTTTCAGGAGATAAGTAAGTTTTACCAATGTTTATTTGTTTAATTTCTTCATCATCATCACTACTTTCAATTGATGATTGATCAAAGACTGGTGTCTTTTCTGAACTATCTTCTGAAGTGACAGACTCTTCATCTTGATTTTTCTGATCATCTGCAAACACATCCATCCATTCTTTCATCAACTCTGGCTCTTGAATGATTTATGCAATAAAAGCTCTAAACTTTGAGTTACTTTCAGCCGGAATATATTTGTCCCAGCTAAATCCCTCTGGCAATCTTTCATCTTCCTGATCTGGAATAGTAATACAAGCTTTCTTCTTTCCATCTTCAATAGCACAGGATGATGACGGTTGTTGAGCTACCTGGTGATATATTGCTTTCCGATAATATTCATTGTTCCCGAATGGATTCTGAGCTCCACCTGCTTCTCGGTTGGTACATTCCCTCTTGAAATGTCCTTTTTCCCTGCACCGAAAACAAGTAACTTTAGACTTATCAAAACCTAAAGTAGAAACATTAGCATCACGAAAGTCATCTCTTCCGGTAATCTGCTTAAATTTCTCAACTCTCCTCAACACGCTCGCTAAACACCACTTAATATCCATTAGCTCCAATGCCTCAGCATCAATCTGATCGTAGTCCTCTTTTGTTAACATAGGATTTCCGATCCTTCCCTCAACCAAACTCTCATATGATTCTAACACGGTAACTAGTAATGCCATATGACCTTTAGCGACTTCTTCAGAAAAATTCTGACTGTTCTGAAGATGCAACGCGATGTTGCATTGTAACACATGACCATTACCATTGTTTGAGCTTTGAAACTGATGATTTGAAGTTGAAACATTGGGATTAACACTTGGGTATGAAGAAAATCCACTGTTGCTGATTGGACTTTGATTGAGTGATCCGGATGAGTTTTCTGCACTGAAAGCAGTTTGGATCTTTAGACTTGCTTCAACATTTTAAACATTACCTTTGAAATATAACTTGATATCTTGTTGACCACTTGAATTGTTCATTTTAGCAATCTTTTGTTGTTCAAGATCTTGTCCTTCAAGTTGTTGGTGCACACATCTGTCGTCTTCGTCTTATATCGAATCTCGGGTTCGTTGCGTATTAAATCAAGCATGATGTCATCATATCTAATGATGACATCATAATGGTGACTCCAATAATGACATCATCACATGACAATATCTCGTGAACTTGCATGCAAAAATTAAATCAGATTGTTATTTAGTAAGATTTCGCTTGAAGACAAAAGCATGTGGGTTTCGCTTGAAGGAATCTAGAGGTTTCGCTTGAAGATGATATGTGTTTCTTCAAGCGAAAGCCTGAGACTATATATAGGATTGTCATGTTTTCATTTGAGGCGATCAGGTCAGAACAGATCAGAGCCTTGTAACTTGTACCGAAGTGTTGCCGGTATATTTTGTGCTTGTAATCGTTGATATATTAATATACAAGAGATTTAAAGTGATATTCAAGCTGTTTCGTCGTCGGTTTCTTAGTTTCCGCCTCTGAAACTGATAAAATCTCTTCTGAATGACTCGTTTGGGTCACAAAACGATCCTACAAGTGGTATCAGAGCTCAGGAGGAAGAGATCTCGTAAAAACAGCTCGTTTTCATCACTAATTCTGTTTCTACACCATTCTTTTTCAAATTAAAAAATTTTTCACGGATAAAAACGGCTCAAAATTTCACAGCTTATGCATAATCATGTATTAACAAATCCTGGAAAGTTTCAGATCTAAAATCGGCTTAAAATTGATTCAAATTGAACTGTGCTTGAAAGTTGTTCGTTGCATGCTGACATCATACTGGCTTTCGCTTGAAATGCGTGTTTGAGTTTGCTTGAACCAGGCTTTCGCTTGAAAAAGGTGAAAGTTTGAAGCGAAACCGATTCTTTCGCTTGAAAAGTACAGGTCTTGCTTGAGTGGCTTTCGCTTGAATCAACAGTTCACTTGAGTGTGTTCATCGAGTTTTGTAAAACGTCCACCGATTGAAAATTACATTGTGTTTTGTGAAACATTAAACGAAGTGGTCAGTAGATTGGGAATAGATATCACATGTGTTTTTGCCAGTTTGCATTAAAGCATTCATGTTTTGTCAGATATGTGGAATATATTGTTTGAACCGCTTGAAAAGGACTTGGGAATATTTTGATTTGTGTGTGCATGGAATGAATCAATTGTGCATGTGATCAGAATTTGATTCAAGTGTTAAGATATTTGGTCAAATCAAAGTGTTTTTTGAAAAAGTGAAAGTTGTCAGCTAGCAAGATTATCAAACAATTGCATGTGATGTTATTTTAATTGTGCTTGTCGGCTATTGTTTGAACTAAAGGGACCCATGTGCTTTAACTAAAAGGATTGTCAGGCGCATGTGATTTGAGTTCACGAATTTTGATAAAGTGTCTTGGGTCTTCAAAGTGGAAAAGAAATCACGAGTTTGTATGTCAGGCGCAATGTGATGTTGTCGGATCATTAAAGTAACCATGTGAAGTGTTTGAATTCTTATTGTCAAATCATCCATATCTTGGCAGTCTATTAAAAGTTTGACTTTGATTTTTTTTTAAATCAAAGAAGAGGCGATCAGTCGGTTTAAATTCAAACTAGTTCAAGGTCGTGTGATTTAGTGAGGTCATTGGAAAAGTTCGGTTTATTTTGATCCGGGTCATAGAAGTCCGTACAGTGTGTCAACCGTCAGTCTGCACAAAATTATCACTAGTTCGAGTATCAGTGTTATTCTGTTAATCGATAAGTTTTTTTTTAAAACTGATCATTTGTTTGTCTGTTTCAGGTATTATTTTTACAAGGTGATACAGCTCATTTGAAAATTCGAAACATGGAGAACGAGTTCTACAATGCTTTTGCTAATCCAATTACAATCACTCAGAATGCTTTGCATGAAAATGAAACCGGGACGTCTCAGAAACCACCCAAACTCATGGATATTGATGATTACAATGCATGGTCCGAACGGTTTGGAAATTGGGTTGAAGCTTATCACTTAGATGCGTGGGAACACACTGAAGAACCATATGTTAGACCCACAACGAATAATATTCAGCAAACAATTAGGGAAATGAGTACGGAAGATAAAAAGAAATATCGAGATGAGAAATTGATGGTGAGTATGCTTCAGCAAGCGATAAAAGAAGATATCTTGATACTGCTTCAACATGATGGAACTGCTTATTCAATTTGGATAGAATTGGAAGCAAAATTTGTTGGAAGTGATGATATGCTCAAAAACAAGATGTCTCTCATGAAGAAAGAGTTTGATTTATTCCGTGGTTTAAAATCTGAAAACACCAAGCAAATAATTGATAGATATTGTAACTTGGTGAGAAATATGACAAAACTTGGTATTAAAAAGGATACTGATGAATTGATTGAAAAACTTGCAGATGCACTACCTCATGAAACTTGGGGAACGTTTCTGATGATGCTGAGATCCAACAGAAAAGATTATAAAAATATGACATTGGGAGACTTCATCAAACACCTGGAAGCTCAAGAGATGGAGCAGAGGAAGATTGCCAGGATGAAGAACTACGATGGAGAACAAGATATCAGCTTGTATTACAAAGGTGGTGTCAATGAAAAGTCAAATTATTCTCCAAAAATTGGAACTGCTTACAGTGTGAAAGATTCTTCTGAAAAGAAATCATCCCAGGGATCAAGCAGCACTAGATTTTCATCATTTGATCCAAACATTTCTGCTACAAAGAATGGAAGAAAACTTCAATGCAATATTGTATTAAATCTTGAAAGTGATCAAGATTATTCTGAAGAAGTTGCCAAAAATCAAATGTCTTTGTTGGGAATGGTGTTAGAGTCCTATAGTAGTTTTGTGGCTGGAAAGATCGGTAATCCAATGCTCACGAAAGAGGATTACGATCAAATCGATGCTGAGGAAATGGAATTGATGGATATTAAATGGTGCATGGCCAGTGTAATGAGAAGAGCTGAGAAGTTTAAACAAATTACGGGAAGAAATGATTTTCTTGATGCAAGTGTTTCAAATTTAGGCTTTGATAAATCTAAAGTTACATGTTTTCGTTGCAGGGAAAAGGGGCATTTCAAGAGAGAGTGCAAAAATCGTGAAGCCACTGGAGCCCAGAATCCTTTTGGAAACAACGATTATCACAAAAAGGCGATTTATCATCAAATCACACCACCAGCACTGCATCAGGCACAAACTGCACATGGAATGATGGAGATTAAAGATTCAAAGAAAGCTTGTCTGGGAAAGGATGGTGGATTCAGTTGGGATAAATATGTTCCAACAAACAGCAAAGTGTGTTTGGCAGAACAAGACGATGAAAAGTTAGCTGAAGGTTTCAGTTGGGACAATTTTTTCCCAGATCAAGAATTTATGGCCAAAGAGATGACCAAAGATGCTTCAAATGCTAAAGCTTTCATTGCAAATGCTTATGATTTAAAATGTGCAGAAAAGTGCAGAAAAGTCATGGAAGCTGCTGAAGCAAGAAGAAGAAAGCTTGAAGAAGAGGAAGAAGAGGAAGAGAGATTAAAAGCTGAAGCTAAAGCTGAGAAAAAGAGAAGAGCTTAATTTTTACAATCAAAACGAACAGTCAAAGAGGTTCCTGAATTTGAAGTCAAAGTTGATGCAGAACCTGTCAAAGTTCATGAAAAGTGCATGAATTGTGATTCTTTAATCAAACAGAACAATGAGTTGCTTCACAATATAAACAGATTGAAAGAATCCTATGATACAATGAACAGAGAAATTAACAAGTATACTGATTCAAATGGTGAACAAGTTGTGGCAATGAATACGCTGAAGAAAGCGTACCTGAGACAACTGGATGATGTCAACTTTCACATAAAGAAATGTGCTGATCTAGAGTTGAAGTTAGCAACACAAAAGATAGAAACTGAGAGAGTCAACAAGTTATTAGAAAGTTACTCATGTTCTACTTTTGTTGTTGACAGGATTTATCTGATCGTGGAAGAATTGAAGACGTTTGAAGAAGTGAAGACGTCCGAAGAAAAGAAATCTGTGACAAAAGATGAAGATAATGTGAAGATTTCTGGTAAGAAACCAAGTGTGGTCTACACTAGATGTCCACCTCCGGTCGAAAATGGATTTTTACCTCGAAATCCAAATTCCGAAAGAGTCGAAAAGGCAATAAACTTACAATGGGAGTCTGGGCCATCGGATAACTTGCAAGAAAATATTAATGTCACGTATACGTCATCTGACACTGATCATGAGTCAAAGTTGATAAAAAGTGTGGTCGATCAGGTGTTAGATAAAGATGACAGTGAGGAGTCAAACATGGAGTCCAAACCCGAGTCAAAGTCTGAGTCTGATGCGTCAAAGTCTACAATCAAAAAGGACAAACGGGTTTATGACAAACAATTTTTGCTATTGAAATCTAATTTGAATGATGAATCAGTCAAAGTAGCATATACTTTGAAAGGCTCTGACAAATTATATTCTGATGAGAGTTTTCCAATAAGAAGTGTTAGATTTGAAATGATTCAAAAGGTTTTCAAAATCACAGAAATTAATATTTCTGAAATAAAAGATTTAAATCTTAATGGAAAACCTAAACAATACACTTCAAGAGATCAACAAAGATTTAACAAGAAAATGGGTTACAATTGTGGTTACAGTTTCCAAAAGAAATCAAACCATAATCGTAATTACAAAAAGAAAGGATTAGGTTTTGTACCACCAAAAAATTATAAAAATGAAAAATTTTCTAAACCAAAAACTGTGTTTGTTTCAGGAAAATCTTTAGATGATGAGAAAGAACAAGCATTCAGAAAACAGACGAATCAGGAATTCCTTGCCAAGAAGCAAGAAGAGTTGAAGAAAAATGCTGTTACAAAGAAGATAGAAACCAGAACCTGTTTTCAGTGCAAGATTGCTGGTCATGTTGCTAGGAATTGTCCGAAAACATTCAAACCAAAACAGGAAGTATCTGGTAAATTGAAAGAGAAAGTTGTGGAGAAAACTGAACTTACAACCAAACCATTTACTGGCTTTGAAAATTCAACCTTTGAGAAGGGAGAATGTTCAAAGAGTGTTTTGAAAGGAAAAGAAAATGTAAAAAATAAAAAATGGGTTGTGAAAGCTTCAGGTAATAATTCTGGTGATGAATCTGATTCCACAAAATCAGAGGAGCCACGTGTTGAGAAAAAGGTTGAAAGATTAGTTCCAACTATGAACGATGAAAATTTTCCACTTTTGCGGGCTGAAAATTTTAAAAGGAAAGTTGGGAAAGTTGAAATATCAAATCAATTTTATTCTGACAAGAAAAAATTTGATGTTGATAAGGCTTTCAACGGAACTGTGAAACACATTTTTTGAAAAATGGTCGATGGTAAGGCCAAAGGTGTTAAAGAATTTTATGCTGCCAAAAGAGGAGTTCACAGGTTCGTTGAAAGAAAAGATGAAGAAGAAAATGTTGTTACACCCAAGGAAGGTCAGGCTTGGGTGGATATATTTTTCAAACAGTAAAAAACCTGACTTGCCGGAGATCCCAAGTTGGTAATCGTGGATCATGAATCGGCATCATTCTTTATCATGTTTGTATGATGTGTTTTTGAGAAGTTTTGCAGGACTTGCCGGAACTCCCAGTTTTGTAAGCGAGGAGTAGGAATCGGCACCTTGAGAATTCAACCAACAGATGGTAAATTGGTTGAAAAATAGGTTTGAGTTGTATGTTTGTGATGGTTACAAGTGGTTCAGAAGTTGAATTAGTTTGATCTTACAAGTGGTAAATCAGGGACATTAAGTTGTATCTGATTTTCTACAAGTGGTTGAAAAACAAAATGATGAGTTTATCCCCTAACCTACAAATGGTTAATATCAATCAACAAAACTAATTTTCCGGAACAACCATTTTGATTAAAACAAACTTAAGTGTTTTGAGATCATAATGGGAAAATAGTTTGTTATGAGGGGGAGTTCTGATTGTTTATGCCAAGTGAATGTAGAATTGAGGCAATTCGATATCAGTTGTCATGTTCTTGTACAGTTTGTTTTCAAATTTCCTAAAATGTGTTTGCATTTTAGGGGGAGTAAGAAATTTTAGAAAATCCAAAAACATTTGAAAATTTGAAAAAGCCAAAAACATAATAAAATGAAAATGAGTTTTGTTGCATAAAAGAGGAAATGATAGTACATCAGTGGACGATCACAACATGCTAAAGAATTGGTAAGATAAAAAGTGATAAACGGTCTCACTGATGATGTGCCAGTAGGTTTTTGCACATTTAGTAGATTGTGACGAGATATAAACATAAATTTCAAACTTACTTATATCGTGGAGAAACATCTCTCGGATATATGGGTAACCCCCGAAATCTCGTTTGAAAGGTCTCATAATCTGATATACTAGGTCTTTATACTCAATGATGTCTGGGGTATTATTCCGGGACTTTTGCTGAACGATGGTTCTGACCTAGTCCTTGGATAATATTTTCCGCAAATGCTTGAAACATAGCATAAACCCTCAGCATGCAGATGAAACAATAAAATTGATTGTCGCTGCTGTTGTAGCTAAAAGATCCTCTAAAGGGGACATACCGAAAAGTCGAAGCTGATATCTCTCTGCGTATACGGAAGTATCGACCTGAGATCCCTCGGCCCTCGCATTACCTAATTTATGTACAGATATCATTGTAGTATACTCACCTGTAAGACTGAATATTGGGATCTGGATACGGGAGTATATTCTGAGGTGGGACACGCGATTGAGTTTAAGTTCTTAAAACATTAATTTCGTATCTCGAAGCAGTTGAACTTTGTGTGAAAATTTAAGTGGACCAGTATACTGACAATCTAAGTGAATCGTTTAGAACTTAAAATGAAATGAAGCTTAACGGTGTTGGTGATGTGTCTCATAAACTGATATGATCCTCTTGCACGAACTCACAAAAATATTGTTTGTAAATATTTCATTTCTGTATTTTCTTGATTCTACAAGTGGTGTTAGTTATTTTCTTTCAGAAAATCCAAAAATATTTTAGTGTGTTTTAGCATAATTTTTGAAAAATCCAAAAAGATTTTCGACAACTGGTTTTGGAAAGCTGATTTTCAAAATTCCGAGTGCTAAACATGATGAACAAATGGTTTGGGTGAATGTGTTTGAGGATTGTTGAAATGAAATGAGAAAAGTTTTTGCAATAAAAACGTTATTCCTGCAAGTGGTAATTTAGATTTGAAAATCTTATCCACAAATGATTATCAGAAAACTTATTTTTGGGTAGAGTTGTGCAGGTTGAACAGGTTCCGATACCTGAGTTAGATGAGTGCCAGGTTTTGATCTAAGAACCTGTGGAAAGTGAATTCCAGACTGCGATCCCAGCTTAGCGAAAGGGGGAGTCTGAGGACATCGAGTGGGAGTCTGAAGATTGTAGAGACAAATTTAGATGCTGAAGATTACGAGAAAGAGTAAGAGATTGATTGAGGATGCTTACAATGGAGAATTTTGAAGAAAGTGAACAGACTGATAAAGACTGAAGATGCGAAGACTCGACACTTAAGACTCGTCAACATCTGAGGGGGAGTCTGTTGGTGCACACATCTGTCGTCTTCGTCTTATATCGAGTCTCGGGTTCGTTGCGTATTAAATCAAGCATGATGTCATCATATCTAATGATGACATCATAATGGTGACTCCAATAATGACATCATCACATGACAATATCTCGTGAACTTGCATGCAAAAATTAAATCAGATTGTTATTTAGTAAGGTTTCGCTTGAAGACAAAAGCATGTGGGTTTCGCTTGAAGGAATCTAGAGGTTTCGCTTGAAGATGATATGTGTTTCTTCAAGCGAAAGCCTGAGACTATATATAGGATTGTCATGTTTTCATTTGAGGCGATCAGGTCAGAACAGATCAGAGCCTTGTAACTTGTACCGAAGTGTTGCCGGTATATTTTGTGCTTGTAATCGTTGATATATCAATATACAAGAGATTTAAAGTGATATTCAAGCTGTTTCGTCGTCGGTTTCTTAGTTTCCGCCTCTGAAACTGATAAAATCTCTTCTGAACGACTCGTTTGGGTCACAAAACGATCCTACACAACTTTTTCAATGAACTGAGCAATTGTCAATCTATCATATTCTCCGGTATTCTTCAAAGTCATAAGATATGTACCCCATTCTTTTTGAGGTAAAGCATCGGCTAATTTTTCAACCCATTCCTCACGATCTTTAGTGATGTCCAATCGTGACATTGAACTCACTAGATGACAATATCTTTCAATGAAAGTCTTTGTAGTTTCACCCGGCAGACTTGAGAACAATTCAAATTCTTTCTTTAAAAGTGACTTTTTATTCTTGATCATCTCCGTACTACCTTTGAATTTTGTACGAAGTGCTTCCCAAATCGAACGTACACTATCATCATGTTGAAGTAAAATGAAGATGTCTTCTTTCACAACTTGTTGAAGTAAACTGATCATCATCTTTTCTGCCTTGTACATTTCTCTCTCTTTTTCTGTAAATTCAGAAATATTCTTTGTAACTCCCACATTATTATGAGGTCTAACATACTTAGTTTCAATACACTCCCAAGACCTTAGATGATTTGCTTGAACCCAGTTTTCGAAACGTTCTTGCCAACTGTAATATTCTTCAATGCTCATCAGCTTTGGGGGTTTCTGTAACGTTCCTATTTCATTTTCCATAGTTACACTCTGAGCAACGGTAACAGGAGTACCCAGGGCAGTAACAAATGCATTATAAAATTCGTTGTCCATGTTTTGGTTTCGAAGGTTCACTATAACAGATAGTTCAAACGATCTGGTCAAACCACACGACTTGGTTCACAAGACTTTTCACACGATCTGGTAATATATTCCAAACGAACTAGTCACTTTCAAGCGACCTGAACTACCTCCACACGATCTGACTGAGTTTGTACGAACTGAAGACCTGAACCTCCTCGTGCGAACTGGTTAACCTTCCAAATGACATGGGTCACTTCGTGCAAACTGAGTGACTAAGACCGTGCGACCTGAACTTTCAAACAACTTGACTCACTTCGTGCGGTCTGGTGAAAAGCTGGGTCAAACCGTGTGACCTGAATGACTTGGAGTTTAATCCGTGCGAATTGGCTCTGATTACCAAACGACCTGGTCAGTTTCCAAATTACCTGACCCGTTTCACACGACCTGAACACCTCATACGGACTGGATTTGCAAACCGTGCGAACTGGTTCCAACCCAAGCGACCAGAAATCTCAAACCGTGCGAACTGGGAACAATTTCAAATGACCTGACAAAAACTCACACGGACTGGGGGGGTTTTCACGCGGTTTCGGACCAAAAATTCATGATTTTATCAAGTTTTAGGTCAAACTAGGTTCTGATTTTTTCAAGGATTGATTAAAACAGTGTTTTACAGGTTATATGTCAAAATCAGATCATTTTATCCATGAAATCTTAGTTAATTTGATGAAAAATGTAAAAGAATGAGTAGAAGTGAGATTTTTTGGTGAAAATAACCTGAAATGGTAAGAACTCTTCCTCCTAAGCTCTGATACCTCTTGTAGGATCGTTGAATCAATCTAAACGAGACGATCAGAAAAGTTCTAGACCAAATCAGAGGCGGAATTCATTGATTTGATCTTCATTCAGCTTGATATGCACTTAGAATCACTTTAACTATCTCTTGTATTGATTTCAGAACGTTTTACAGGCTGGAGACACTTCGGCAGAGCTTCGCTACCTGAATCAGGAATGTTACAAATGACAAACCAAGACCCACTATACATAGAAGAGGCCAGTTCGCATGAACCATACATTCCAGTTCGCACGAACTGATCTGGTCCAGTTCGCACGAACTGATCAGTTCGTGTGGACTGGCTGGTTCTGGCCTGTTTCCCGTTTTTCTCAAACTACGTGTCCTGGTCTATCAATCTAGATACAAGACTCGATACAAGACGAAGTTGACAGACATATGCACCAACAAGGACCGTAGTTAGGAAATATTTTATCAGAGTAAAACACCACATTTTATAATAATAAATATATTGGGATAAAACCCAAGTTTCCATAACAAACGTATTATTAGGGATAAACCCTAATTTATTGAAATAAAACATCTTCTTTATTTAGGTAACTTTTATAGCCACTTTTCCAAGCCTTCAGTGCTGTCCAGCTGGCTTCTATTTGGCTTTCACATTTTGTTACCTGAAACACATTTAAAAACATTTTATCAGCAAGAAATACTGGCGAGTGAATCCCAGTTTAATCAAAACAGGTTCTATCATTTTACAGCGTTGAGGACAATTCAGCAATTACATTTGTTTACATCTACTTTAATTACCACCCATGGTACTGTCAATCCTGACTGGTGGTAATGTTACTACTCACAGTGTAGTAACAAATTTTGTATACCCATGATAATTGTAGAATACAAATACTCAATCACTGTTAAATATAAATTAAAATAATTGAGGTTTTGTAAAAACACTTTGTGAAAAGAGGAATCACTCACATTGCTATTTTAGGTATTTCCTTTGTAACCTCCTGGTTATAATCTATCAAATTTAAATAATGCACACGCGTTAGTAAAATAACCCAAATTTACATTAGTTATACCCTCCCCGAGACAGAAACTCCAACGACTGAGTCAGGCAGAGCCTCGACAAGCGTTACGGAGCACTAGATCAATCGGGAACCGTATCTAATACGTAACAGGGGGTTAAAATACTTAAAAAGAGGCAGAGCTTCACTAATTAGGGGGGTATAATACCCGGGATTAATTCTATTACTTTAGAATTGAGAGAGAGTTCGAGATTTTGAGCGACGAAAAATGAATGCCGATGTTCCCAATTTATAGGGTCTGATCTCGAGTTCCTCGCACCCCCGCGAAAGAGACCACAAGGGTCTTCGCGGCCTGCGAGCTAGGGGTGTAGGGCCTAGGCTTGCTGATTCACCGGTATAGCCTTGACAGATGGCAGGACACGTGGCAGCTCAAGGCTGCGCCACTTGACCCATCGCTCGTGCCCCGCGATGGCTTAGAAGCAGTCTGTCGCACCCCGCGACAGACTTAATTTATTGTTTTTATTTGATTTTTAATTATATAAAGGTATTTAGGGCCTATTTTTCATATACGGGGTGTATTTTAGGACGTATCGGGGTGTTCTTAATAATTTTAGGAGGGTTGTTATATTTGTGTTGTTTATGAGATATGTGTTGAATTCTTGTTATATTTAAAGACCTAGTTTCACATTTGATAATGCATGTTATAAAATAAGGTTTTCTAAAATTAATAAAACAAAAACGTTTTTAAATAAAAACCGAATCTATTCACCAACATGTTTGTTGGCCCAAAA
>JARYGA010058974.1:0-22676 GCA_030545235.1 Helianthus tuberosus | reverse complement strand
TTTGGAATAAATAAGTATATCGTCGATGAAGAAAATTACAAATTTATCCAAATACGGTTTACAGATTCTATTCATCATGTCCATAAATGCTGCAGGAGCATTTGTTAATCCGAAGGGCATGACTGTAAACTCGTAATGACCATACCTAGTTCTGAAAGCAGTTTTAGGTATGTCTTCTTCCCGTACCTTCAATTGATGATATCCAGAGCGTAAATCTATCTTAGAAAAACATCTAGCTCCTTGAAGTTGATCGAAAAGATCATCAATCCTAGGTAATGGATATCGATTCTTAAATGTAACCTTATTTAATTCCCTATAATCGATACACATTCTCATTGAACCATCTTTCTTTTTCACAAATAACACTGGAGCTCCCCACAGGGATGAACTAGGTTGTATGAATCTTTTGCTTAACAATTCATCTAACTGCTTTTTCAATTCTAGCATTTCGGTGGGTGCTAACCGATAAGGTGCCTTGACTATCGGTGTAGTTCCAGGAATTAGATGAATTCTAAATTCGACTTCCCTATTAGGTGGTAATCCCGGTAGTTCTTCTGGGAATACATCTGGGTATTCTGCCACTACCGGAATTTCTTTAAGTTCCTTACCTTTCATTTTAATGATTACTGAAATCATATACACCACTTCTTGTTTTCTTGAATAACTGGCCAATTTCATGACTGAAATGAATTTCATTGGCTTACGTGGCTTATCTCCTGTAATCACCACTACTTCTCCTGTGGGTGTATGAATTTCTATGGAATTCTTATCACAAAGAATTCGGGCATGGTTGGCTACTAACCAATCCATTCCTAATACCACATCGAATTCGGCTAAATTCATAGGTAACAGGTTTGCAGAGAATTTATGGCCTAAGAGTTCTATCTTTTCTTCTCGCAAAACCTTATCTATGTTAACATAATTACCGTCTGCTGTTTCTACCGTAAAAATTTGTCTAAGGTTGGTTAAAGGTAGGTTAAGAGCTTCGCAAAATGAAGTATTTATAAAACTTTGGTTTGCACCAGAGTCAAACAATACTTTTGCATAAACGTTGTGAACTAGGAACGTACTAGCTATCACGTCAGGAATTAGTTCTGCTTCCTGAGTAGTTAACTGGAAGGCTCTTGCGTTCTTCTTGGTAGTTCCTTCTGCAGGTTTAGCTTTGTTATCAGCTGGTTTGGCCAATTTCGGGCAGTCGGGACCTAAAGTGTCCAGCTTCTCCACCGTTGTAGCAGATTGTTGCTTTCTTCTTTCTGCAATCTTCTTCTTGGTGCCCCGGGATTTTGCAGAAATTGCAATATGCCTTGCATCTTCCAAAATGCTTCCTTTTACAGGCATTGCAAAATGGAACAGTGAAAGATTGCCCGGTTCCCTTTTTATTGAAATTACTACGGTTACCCATACGGAATCCCTGGGTAATCTTTTGGGATACTTCCTTCTTTCTATTTTCTTCTCGCTTACATACTAGTCCGTCAGTCAAAGTGTTGGCTAATTCCACAGCATCGTCAATTGTGCGAGGTCTCGCAGCCTTAACGATATCATGGATTTCGCCAATCAATCCCCATATATTGCGAGAAATAAGTACCGGCTCTGGCAAAGCCAGGGTTGGTACCACTCTCGCATATTCGAAGAATGTCGAAGTATACCCTCAACAATCTACATCCACCATCCGGTGGTTCAGAAATTTATTCGCCATTTGTTCTTTCTCATATTCAGGGCAAAATTTTCTTTCCACCAACCGCTTAAATTCTTCCCAACTCATGGCATAGACCATATCGCTTCCTTTCGCTTGTAGTACTGTATTCCACCATTCTAGCGCCCCTTCTTTAAAAAGATGCGACGTATACATGACCTTGTCTTCCTCAGCACACTTACTTATTTTAATCACCGCCTCGGTTTTCTCTAACCAACGCAGTGCAGCAGTCGCCCCTTCGTTGCCTGCAAATTCAACCGGTTTACAAGCAAGAAACTCCTTGTAAGTGAAACCAAGCGTTGCAGCTTTCATTTTCTTAAGGAGTGGGGCTTGCATTCCATCGTTATCGTTATTATTAGTATAGTTACCTCCTCTGTTTACACTATTACTAAAATTGTCGTCGTGTGTGCGTTTGCTAGGAATAATTTGTTGAGGTTCAACTGGATTTCGGGCAGCAGCAAGGATTGCTGGAATAGCATTGGCTATTCCCTGAGCAACGATATTCTCGATATCTTGCCTATTCAGAAATTGATCTTCATTGTTATGCTCAGATTGATTAACTTCATTAACGGGTTCATTACCAGCGTGTTCCATCTGGTAATTAATTTATATAAGTGATTAGTATAAAATAATTAATAACCAAACATAACAAAATAATTGCATATAATCACGTCAACAAGTATAGCCAAAATTGTCGATTTTTCGGCTTTCGATATTTTATATAATATAATAGGCATCCGTACAAACTGGTTATCTTACAAAAGTTTTATTTTTAAGTTATTTCATATAATTATATTTTTATGATTATATTATTATTAAACAAACACCACACAACCACACATGATCCCTGTTAGCTGGCATTTCAGAAACGACGCTCCCTCTCGTCCTACTTCCAAGATATCCTTTCCCCTACTTCTCGGATTCTATTTCCTGCGTCAATCAGTTCCTCGCCATAATGACGGAGTTCCGCCAAGTTTTCTGAGCTCATTGGTGGGTGTAGTGGAGGCTCAGGGTCAAATTGAGGGAAAAAGGTATTAGGGTTATTTAGGAGATTTTGAAGCTGCCAGTCGGTGGTCTACCACTCTTCTAGTTCTGTTGGTAGAGGTTGGGTGTGGATAATAGGATCTGGGATTTCAGGCTCTAGGTCAACTGGAAGTTGTGCTTCCGCTGGGTAATTAAAAAGGTTTTCACCGGCAGGTCCGATAAGGTCACTAAGTGCCAGTTTATGATCCAACTCCTCCCAGGGTGGCATTTTCTGATCTTGCCTGGAACTTTCCCCAATCTCTATTTCATTGCCTTTACCTTTGGGATCCTCCGTCTTTGAAACTTTCCGTGTCGCTGGTTTCTTCCTGCGTAGACGCCTCCAGCCCACAATTCTTCTTCTCTTCTTTGGCTTGGGTTTCTCCGGTGGCTGGGCTTGAAATTCCATAGGTTCCTCCATGTCGGCACAATAACCGGTAAAGTCTCTAGAAACTTCCACATTAACAGAATAGAGATTGAGATTCTGAAGAGCTTCAGACAACTCATTCATGCTGTTTAGCAGATATGAAGAAACACAAAATTCTAGGTTAAAACTTTTTAAATTGAATTTTTCACACAATCACAGATTGGCAATCAGAAAAATTAAGTATTAATTACAATTATCTAATATATTTATACAAACAGATTGATTAAAATAAAATATTGCGATTTATATATATATTTTTATTACAAATTACAACTGAAATTTAAAATATACTAGGGAAAAATTATTTTAGTCTATTTTTTCTTACTAAGTTGTTTATCTAATAGGCAAGTTTCTGGCTTATGGATAATATGGGTGCTAGTACTGGTTTGCGATTCAACTATAAATTAGCATTTACTGCTATAGTGGCTAACATGTAGAGATTTGCCAATTGTTCATCTAACTCATCTTCCCATGGTGGGTTAGTGCCTATTTTCTGAGTTTCTTTATTAATCATCACTCCTTTTGGTTGTGACTTCTTTATTTTCTCTTGACTTTTTCTAATAATCCAATTTCCTTTCTTAGGGGTAAGTGGTTTCTCAAACTGTGTCTTACGAACAAATATTCCTTCCTCAGTATCTGCTGAGTACTTTGAGGAATTTGATTGAGATGAGGCTCCCTTATCTTTTGGTGTACTATCTAGTTGACGATAGATGTCCGAAATTCTTTGCTAACCCATACTGTAACTAACAAGTAGTCAGTTAATAAAACATATAATCACAAAATGGTAATTAGGAAAATTAAGTATTTCTAAATACTTAATAGGCTTAAATCAGTGGCTCTGATACCACCTTTTTCTGTCACGGCCCCCGTCCCGGGTTGACCCGGTCCAGGAGCCGTGGGACAGAAAACCCGTGGTATTTATTATTTGAGTTGACAGCAGAAGATTCAACATGATCTTTTAAAACTTGAAATGCCCGATTATTTTATTTAATAATTCGGGATAAACCCCGTAATTTACAATAGAAGAATTTCACAAGTAAATTCCATGATTTACAAAACATGTTTATTTGTTTAACTGAGCCACTACTTCAAGCTTGTTAGTGCTCCGTAGCACTTTTCCTTGGTTCACAGTAGTCACCTGAAACATGTTTTGAAAATATTTTATCAGCGGGGAAATACTGGCGAGTCACTCAATTTTGATAAAACGACTCATAGTTATAAATTACAGCATAAGAGCGATTACAATGGCTTCTATCTTATTTTTATCTGGCGCCGTGTCACCTCCTGGTGACGATGGTTATACCACTATTGGGTCTTTTTCCCCAAGTAGTGATGATTATCACTGTTAGGATTTATTAGCCTAACCGTGAGAAATTAGTAATGTGCACAATACCCTACTAGCCAGTGATTCAAGATAACCACGACTTAATCCCTGTAATTATAACTTTTGAAAATGGAGTATTGTAAAACACTTTTGATAAAAGAGAATGACTCACATTGCAGATTTAAACGGGCAGAGTTTAGCCTACTGATTAGCCTTGTAACCTAATTTAAATAACAATGCACACGAACTAGGTCAGTAACTAATACAACATTTACGATAACTCACGAGATTAAAACCCTCACAACGAATGACAAAGTGCAATACTTAAACATCCATCGAATTCATGACGAATGACAAAGTATAGCCCTAATGTGGGCAGCACTTAAACATCCATCGAATAGTTTCAATCGATCGGACATTGAATCGTAGCAGCGATCGAGTAAATACCCTGTATCGTAGCAGCGCCTCCCTAATAGAAATTATGATTTCGAACAGTATAACTTCATTTTTGAAAGTTGTTTTCAACACCACTGGACTGCTCATGATCCAAGCTATTTATAGCTGAAATTTGAGGTTTACGCGGCCCGCGTAAGCCTCTTCTTGATCGTACGCGGCCCGCGAGGGCATCCTAATCGTAGACTAGGGCTAGCGTGTCACACCTAGGGCTGCCACGTGTGTGACGCGTGGCCCGGCATGCTGATCCGGTCAACTTAAGGTTGACGCGGCCCGCGTAAGTGTACGCTTATTGTTTACGCGGCCCGCCTGAGAACCAAAAACATTGTTCTCTTGGTTTTTCATGCACAGTAAGGTTTCAGGGGTCCGAGTCTTCACTTACGGGTCGTTGTGGGATATTTTTGAGGGTCCTTATAATTGCACCCTCTAGGGTTTATGAGGGTGGTAAATTTCGAGTTATCTTGTGTGGCTGTCTCCGGCGAGCCGTGTGTCCCCTTGTATTGCATGTTTTATAAACTGATTTCTGATGGGGATTGGTTTACCTTCGCCAAGCGAAAAGATAGCGTGTTGAAACCCTGTTATACCTTTATGCCGACCTCCACTTACCGTAAAGAATGGAAGAGTAGGCTCATCTTTGTTTATGCTGCCATGATACCAGAGTCTCCACCACCGAAGGATGTCAAGGCTGCTATTGAAGACAGTATTCCCATTTTATCTGCTGACGAGATCGTCCAATGGAAGTGTATGTATGAAAATCCAACAAGGGCTTTCACTTTTTCTGAGGGAATCCTGGCTATGGGGTGGTTGAGCCCTTCCTACTCAGTTCACCCCAAGGCCTTTTTCGGTAAAAAAAGTATCTTTTTGCCCTGGATTTGTTGTATCTTGTTTTTACTCTTTGGGATCTGTGCAGTCATCTTTAGTCTTTCTCTTGTGCAGAGTTGACTTTGTAGAAGCTGCTCCAAGGGGATTCTAAAGATGTTAAGTTTGTGGTTGGTGATGCGGTTGAGCCTGTTGAGATGCAGGTTACTGGAGGGTCCGTTCAGGCAGGGGGCCCTGCTGCTGTGGAAGTAGGTGAAGGGGCCTTTTCTGACGGAGAAGAGAGTTCCCCTGATTCTCTTCAAGTTAAACATTCTAGCCGTGGAGATGAGGAGGATTTGGAAAGTCGTTTGGCTCGCAAACGAAAAGCTGCTAGTCCCAAACAGGTCCCGGCCCCGCGTGATATCCGGCTGAGGCTCCGGAGTGCCAGTGGGCAGAAGGCCCCTCCTGCAACGAAAGCTGCTTCTGAACTTCCCCCTATTTGGGTTAAAGGCTCTTTGTCTAAGCACCCGCGGTCCTCCAGCTTTGTGAGTGAACCCTTGTTGGTGAGTATACCTTTTAGTCTGTTGTTTTGCATTTGCTTTGTTTTGCCTGACTTCTGATGTTCTTTTTCCTTTCTTTGTCTAAGTAGGGAAGTTCTCATGCTCCAATAGAGATCCCTACTGCCCCTTCCTCTTCTCGTGTTCGAGATAAGACTCCCGAAGTAAGCATTGCTCGTGTTACCTCAGCTTTTGAGGTTTCTCCTCACCATGCTACTAGGACCAGCAAACCTTCTCATTTTGAGGGTTTTACCTCTCGATCTCCTCTTGCTCCCTTGTTTGCCGATGCTCTCCCCGCCCCGTATGTTCCCAAGTGGAAAATTACTCCGTCTTCCGTGGTGGGAAACCCTGAAACTGCCCGGGATTTCTTAACCCATGTTGTCCCTCCCTCCCATAAATTTATGAATTCTGCTTTGAGGGATGATCTTTTTGACGATCAGTACAACATGTCACTCTGTGAGGGTTTTTTTAGGGGCACTGGCATGTTGTAGCGGGTTGATTATCTAAGGAGAGAGAATGAAGGACTTAAGAGTAACCTTAAGGCTTCTCAATCTATTGCTGCTGAGCTCCGATGTCAAGTGGTTGAGGCTGAGCGTAAACTGCAGGAGGAAATGGTGCATAGCCTTTCTCCCTTTTTTTTGATTCCTTTTGGATTTTTTGCACTGACTTTTGCTCAGGAGGCTGTAGCTATGCTGGAGCGGAGGGAGCGAGCCTGGGAGAGGGAGATGGCAGCTTTGGTAAAAGAGAAGGATGAGCTAGCCGCTGAGCTGAAGCATCAAAGGGAGCTTGACTCTGTTTCTCAGAAAGATCTGGATGTGATGTATGCTGAATATGGGATGACGTCTGATGATAACCAGCGGTTGGCTAAGGAGAAGCAATGGTTGATTACTGAAGGCTTCGGAGCCTTTCTTACTACCGTCTCTCAATCGGAGGAGTTCAAGAGTGGTCTTGAGCAGGTGTATACGGCTTACCGGGATGTTGGATATCAATTAGGGCTGAAGGATGGATATATTTATTCTGCTCAGGGTTTGGACATGAAGGAAACTCCACTTTACAATTCCAAAGCTAAGAAGCGGTTGTCTAAGTTGGACAAGGAGTTTGGGAGTAAGACCCCGGCCCTTCTTGAGAAGATCCTGGAGCATCCCATGATATCCATCGATGAATTGAAAGCCCTGTTTACTCCTGCCGGTCCCTCGTCTCCGAAGTCTTTGTCTGGGGGTGGCTCCCAGTAATTTCTGAACATTAACCCACTTCGATATGGTTGTAACCTGAACAATTATACACTCTAGGATACTTTTAACTTTTTGATGCTTGGGGGGAGAACCTTTGTGTAGGAGTTCTCCTGGTACTTAATCATATGACTTATGATTGTACATTGCTATCTTGCTTTTGCTTGTTTTTTGGTGTGTTTTTCTTTTTGCAGGAGTTTTTGCCAGGGATCAGGCCGGCGTTTTCCTGAAGACCTTTGGTTGTTTGCTAGAAACTGTGCTTTAGTCTGTCTATCATACTTTCTAGCTTGTGTATTAGCTTTTCTTGTAAAGGCGAATAGGGCTTCCTATCGTACATTCGTTTTGTATTGAAAAACCTCTTTTTGTAGTTTGTTTACAAAAGTGTGTTGTGTTTATGGTTTGCTTTATAAACCAGGATTGTCTGTTCGATGACAATCGCTGGACAAGTCTATAATGTGAGATTATGTTTTTGGCTTGTTTGTCCGTTTTCTTTGGGTTAGCTAGACCCTATTTTGCCCCACAGCCGGGCGTTTGGCATGTTTGATATACCTTGTACACGTGTGTTTGTTTGTTGTTAGGTTTATAGCTCTTCTAGGCACATCTGCCTTGGTATAACACCTGTTGTTTTGCCAAAAGGGGACAAGTGAGTTGTCCGTTTGTTATTCATTTCTTGGGGACCAAGTTTCCCCAGTACAAGTTTTTACAAAAGGTTTTCTCTTGGGGGTAAGCCCCTGACTACCAATTAATCATTACAAAAGTGGCTCCCTGGCCGTTTTTCCTAAAAGATCTTTTTATGCTTCACATGTGGTACTTTCTGAGCTGCATGAGGTTCCATGTTCTGGGAACTTCCTTGCCTTGAAGTGTCTCCAGCTTGCAACTTCCTTTGCCGTTTTCCCATGTAACCCGATAAGGTCCTTCCCAGTTGGGCCCTAGTTTTCCGGTGTTCTCCTGTAGGCTGGCTTCGTTTGCTCTTAAGACCAAATCCCCCGGGACGAGGTTAAGCTTTTTCATCTTGGCATTGTAATAGCTTTCAAGCTGCTTTTTGTACTTAGCCTCCCTGACTGCCGCCACTTCCCTTCTCTCTTCAAGCAAATTCAGGTTCATCCGAAGGTCTTGTTCGTTTTCGGCCTCCCTGAGCTTCATTCTGACAGTTGGGGATCCTATTTCAGCCGGGATGACAGCCTCCGTCCTGTAAGTTAAGCTGAAGGGAGTTTCCCCGTTGCAGTCCTTAGGGGTGGTCCTATATGCCCATAGCACAAATGGCAATTCCTCCAGCCATCCTTTTTGTTTCCTTCCGAGTCTCCCTTGGATCCCCTTGATAACGCTTTAATTTGCTCTTTCCACTAGCCCATTGCTCTGGGTGTGGGTGACGGAGGTGAACACTTGGTGTATGTGCATCTGCTCGCACCATGGCCTGAAGGGTCTTCCAGTAAATTGAACGCCGTTATCACTCACCAGTTCTTTAGGTACTAGGTACCCCGTATCTGCAAATGATGTTGTCTAGACAAACCGTCTCATTTGTTCCCCGGTTATTTTTGCCAAAGGCCTTGCCTCTATCCACTTGGTAAAATAATCGATGGCAACCACCACGTACTTGACCCCTCCCGGGCCCTCTGGGAATGACCCGATTATGTCGATGGCCCATTTCTGGATGTGGAGTAGCTCCACATCCGAGAAACTAACCAAGTCGGCATCAATATATACAGTGAGATTATGATTGGAAGATGCAAGGTGTAGGCCAGTGGCTAAGTATGTGCTTCATGAAATTAAAATGTGGTTCAACGGGAGCATGCATATCTCTATATGGAAGCGAGATATGGAATTGCTCCACCCAAACTGTGGTATATTGTCCGGTCAGGAAGTAGGCCACTAAATAGTCGAAGTAAGCCTAGAGGACGTGTCCACGAGTGTGGTGCTAGATTTGCAAGAGATCATGGATGCACGATGAAAGATGTCGTGTGCATAATAAGACATAGACAAATATATGTCAATTCTGTCGCGAGTAGCCGTACATAAAAGATATATGCAATCATTTAAATATATTTTTGCTAAAAAAACTACATTGTTTTAATATATTTTTTGTTCTGGTATCAATACGGTTTGGAAGTTGGAACTCTTGTCATATTCCGAGGATCCACCAATGACTCACCTTACTCACAAGAACCATTGACTAAAGCAACATTTTTGGTTTGGACCTCCCACCCAACGGTCGGGATCTTCAAATGGCTAGTGCATTGATGAGAAATCTCATGGGGCCTTCTCTCCAAGCTAGCAAGTTTCATCCTACATCTTAGGACTGACTTAGGTGTTGAAACATGTTTTCTACGCTTCTACATGAGCACCTCAAATGTTTCCTCTTGTTATCTCTACAACACTAGCTATATCGTTAACAGTGTGCCTTAGGCTCGACATCTCCATCTGTGTGGATGGAAGATCCCTAAATGGGTTTAAAGATCATACATCAGTTACCTTTGTAGATGTTTATTTGAGTCAAAGCAAGATCACAAATTATTATTTGGATATATGGAATCAATGAGTTACATGCCATTTAAGGATTTATGGAACTATTACTATTATTAAATCTAATTAATACTATATTTTTCAGTCATAATTAATGCCATTCACAGTAAAAGTTGTGTACTACATTGGATTAGAATGGAAACATTATATATTAGCCATGGCTAAAACAGAAAGACTAGAAATCGGGTCCATTTTGTAACACAAAAAAGTTTGTCAGAATATTTTATATATTGTCTCCATCACCACTATTCAACATACCCAGCCACTTGCCTACCAAATTATTGTAACCCTTTCCAAAACATTAATGTACAAATATCTCATTGTATACCCAAATAACTCATAAATCTTTATACTAATTCTATATGTTACATAATTGTAAACATATACATACCATGTCTCACTTTTGAGTAATATGTGTGTACACACACTAGAGAGGTGTAGAGAGGTGTTTTTGTGATACGGCGGAAAACATAGACACTAATAATCACGTAACGTGTTATTTTTTATATTATAAAAAACTATAGCAATACCATACTCAAATTAAAGAGAATAAAATGGTCGTTTTTCCAATTTAATTTATTAAAGAGAAATATTAACATATAAAAAAGGTATGTCAGTTTAAAACATATTGGGAAGGGGGTTGGTTTAAAAGTTAAAGATATGTATTTCAGGATTTACTATATGTTTTAAAGCTTGTAGTTACTTAAAGTCTTAAAAATATATAAAAATTATCTTCTTGTCCTGCTTATATGTATTATTATATAGTATAGATATATGGTGGTTTCAGTACACAATATTCTTAATCTAAAAACAATGAGAAATAATGTGCCGATATCGAAACAACAAAGTGTTGATATGTAACTACAAAAATCAAAAACTACACATATCAATATTGTGTTGTTCCATCTCAGCACTTTGTTGTTTACACATATCTTCTTATTGTTTTTAGGTTAAGAATGTATTTGACGGGGAGGGACAAAAAGAAAACTCATATGAGTTACAAAAACTCTGGAAATCTTAACTCCATCATCCATTTAAAAAAAAATCAAAAGTTGAGATTAGTATTGTTACACTTTTTACTATTTTAGAAAACGCTAAAGTCTGCAACAAAAACTGGTACACGTAACACATGATAATCTCTAGGTGTTACACGTAACACGCGACAATCTCTTAGTAAATAAGTGTAATATGCGGCAAAAGAAAGTCCAATTATTTAGGTTGTATAGTTTTTGTAACTCACATGAGTTTTTCCTCTAACGGAAGAGCCAAGTAGAACTCTTATTTAAAAAATAGCGGGACAAACAATTAAGATCTAATGTGTTTTTAAATAACTAGTGAGATTACCCGTGCTTCGCAACAGGCTTTTGTTCAGTATCGATATGATACAATACAATACGATATGAGACTGATACTTAGTATAACAACCAAAAAAGATATGACAAAGAGGATATCGACATGTGTTTTACAACGATCGAAAACCATAAAAGAAAATACTAGCATCGATGATATTGTTAGGCCGATATCGGTTTGATTCGTCACAATCTGTACGATACCCGTTATTGTTTGGAAACGAAAAAGGCAAATGCCACTTTATATAAAAAAAACAAACAAAACCACAAAGCACTTTTGATAACATGTATGTTTATTTTGCAATCACTTGTAAAATAGTATTAATAACTCATTTTGAGTAAAACTTATATATATACATAGATGGAAATAAGCACGTTGCAATAATATTACTTGAAATTTTATAAAACATTGTATATTATAAGTTAGAGTAAATTACTTTTAAGTTCTTGTGTTTTAGTGGTTTTAACCACTTGAGTCCAAAATCAAAATGTTTAACAACCTGGAGTCCATAGATTTTTTTATATAAATTTTTTATTCCTTTTGAGTCCAATTTTTTAAAAGTTAATTACTGTTTTCGTCGCTATGGTTTGTCAAAAATAACTATTTCGGTCCATTGGTTTAAAATTGCGATTTAAGTCCCTATAGTTTCACTTTCGTAACTATTTCAGTTTCTGTACTAACAAAATAAATGGATTGAAATGGTTACGAAAGTGAAACCACAGGGACTGAAATGGTTACAAAAGTGAAACCATAGGGACTGAAATCGCAAGTTTTAAACTAATGGACTGAAATAGTGATTTTTTACATAACATAGGGACGAAAACAGTAATTAACTCATTTTTTAATCTTTTGAGTCCAATTTTTTATAAAATGAACAAAATTGGACTCAAAACATTATAAAATGAACAAAATTAGACTCAGGACGTTATAAAAATGAGCGGTTATAGACTCATGGCGTTAAACTTTTTAATTTTAGACTCAGGCGGTTAAAACCACTAGAACACAGGGACTTAAAAACTAATACTCTATAAGTTATAAACGAAAAATAAAATATTATAATAATAAAATAATTATTTTTATAAATAAAATATAAAAAACCAAAGTCATAGTTGGAACAAAAACTTTTTAATCGAGTGATAATTGGGTCTTTACTTTAGAAATCTGCTGTAGTTACAATATTAATAATAATAAATAGAGTAAATTGCAGTTTTACCCACTGAGGTTAGGGGGCATTGACACTCTTACCCCCCCCCCCCTAAGGAAATAAATGCAAATTTACTCCTTACTGTTAACTCTTATGTCGCAATTTTACCCCCGGATTCATTTTTCTTGACCAGCCTGTTGACTTGGGTGTGAAAAGACTATTTTACCCTTTTGTTTTACCCCCCAACGTTTGTTGTTATTTCGCATGTTTACCCCCTGGAATCAAATATGTTGCTGATCTGTTAACTTGGGGTAAATTACTAAAATACCCTTTCTTATAACCCCCTATAATTTATGTTTAGAAGCAAAATGACCCCCTGCAACAACCAAAACCTTTCCCGCCACCATCCATATTCGATTCTGTCCCACTCAAGCCACTCAGCCACCTTTCCCTTCAACAGGCTTGTAACAGAATTCAAGCCACTCAGCCACCGTTGACCACCCTTCGCTACTGTCCCACTCAGCCACTCAGTCACTAGGTTCATTGTCAGCAAAAATCAAAAAGCATGAAGAAGTGTTGTAACAGAATTCAATATCAATTCAAAAACCATATGCATTCTACAAGCCTGTTGCATTTGTATTGACCTATACATTGACAGGTTCACTGACAGGTTCAAAAACCATAAACAACACATATACATTGACCTATAGTATTGACCTATACATTTGACAGGTTCACTGCCAAGTCAAACAGAATTCAAACAAGTTTGTAATGACAAATTGCACATACACCTATTGCATTTGTACAAGCATGTTTGACTTTCATAGGTCAAATTGCACATACACCTATTGCATTTGAAGAAGCCTGCATAATATCCATATTATTGCCTAAAAACAACACATATACATTGACCTATAGTATTGAAGAACCTTGCAGCACTGTCAACTGAAAAACCATGAAGACCCTTCAGCATTTGACAGGTTCACTGCATAATATCCATAAGTCACAAGTGATGGTGATTATTCTAGAAGCCTGCACATACACCTATTGCATTGACCTATATTATTGACCCATAAGTCACATACACCCTCTTTCACTTATGCATGGGACTGAAAGTGATGGTGATTGCACCAAGTGCCATGACAGCACCTCTGCATCAGAAGTATTGCAGAGGTTCTGTTCTGTTCTATGATCAAATCAAATACAACAGCAACTTAACAGTCAAATATAACCAACATTAACCCACATTATGTCGTGATCAAACATTAACCCACTTAACAGTCAAATATAACCAAGTTAACAGTCAATGGTTTTGTTCTGTTCTGTTCTATGATCAAACCAAACAACAGCAACTTAACAGTCAAATATACACAACATTAACCCACATTATGTTGTGATCAAACATTAACCCACTTAACAGTCAAATACAACCAACTTAACAGTCAATGTGTTCTATGATCAAACATAACCTGTTCTATGATCAAACATAACCTGTTCTATGATCAAGCAAAAGATCCTACACATTAACCCAAAAGATCCTAGAAGATTAGAGTTTAAGAATCCTACACTACATATTAACCCAAAAGAACCTAGAAGATTAGAGTTTAAGTATCCTACACAACCATTTCCTGCTGAGGCGAAAACTTGAAATGCAGGAACGGGCGGCCTCGCATCTTGAGCACCAATGAGACCACAATCGATCTTAGTGAAACATGAATCCTCATGTCCACTGCAAATACACAAACATCCATTACTAGTTGTTTGATTTTACCCCACAATCAAAATTGTTGTTTGATTTTACCTGAAAATTGCGAGAAAAGGGAGGATCTCTGGACCACATCTGGATCGATGGTGGCCGGTGGTGTGGTCGCCGGCCCTGGCTCAGCCGGTGGAGCTCGATGCATAATGCCATTCTGTTCAGTCATCTTGTGCTAGTGTGGTGAAGGAGTGGTGAAGAAGATGGAGTGGATGTCGCCGGAGGGTGAAGGTCGCCGGTGAAGAAGCCGGAGAAAGACTTCGCCGGAAGAGATGAAGAAGAAGATGGGAAAACTTAGGGGGTAAGGTTGTGAGGTTATGTTGAGTTTGAGGGGTTATTTTAATATATAAAGTACAATTTTTGGTGAAATTACATTTATACCCTTTGACCCTCCCTTGTTTAGATTGACCGGTCAAGAAAAATGAATCCGGGGGGTAGAATTGCGACATAAGAGTTAACAGTAAGGGGTAAATTTGCATTTATTTCCTTAGGGGGTTAAGAGTGCCAATGCCCCCTAACCTCAGGGGGTAAAATTGCAATTTACTCTAATAAATAAAAGTAGAAACAAAATAGTCGTTTTCAATGGCAGTTGTACCGTAAGCATTTAAGAAAACAAAAGTTAAAATGCAAGAATGTGTGGATTAAATAGACTTTGAAATTTAGTTTATATCGGCCGAGGGGCTGTTTGTGAACTTCTAAATGTTTAAGTGCTAAATGAATAAGATGTATGAAGCATTAAGTGTTGAATCGGTAAGAGGTCTGGATCATTAAGAACCAGTATAATGCTTAATCGTTCAGAGGCAAATGTCTGACCAATTCAGATTAGAGGTCTTAACCATTCAGACTCAGGGGCTGTTTGTCAACTTCTAAATGGTTAAGTGCTGAATCAATCAGATGTATGAACCATTAAGTGCTGAACCAGTAATAGGTCTGAATCATTAAGAGCCAGTATAATGTTTAACCGTTCAGAGGCAAATGTCTAACCAATTCAGATTAGAGGTCTTAACCATTCAGACTCAGTATAAAACTTAATCATTCAGAGGCAGATGTCTTAACCTTTCAGACATCTGCTCGCGAAACAAACAGTCTGAACCATTAAGTGTTGAACCAGTAAGTGGTCTGAACCATTAAAAGTCTCATTAAGAGCTAAACAAACAGCCCCTCAGTATAAAACTTAACCATTCAGAGGCAAATGTCTTAACCATTCAAACATCTGCTCGCGATACAAACAGTCTGAACCATTAAGTGCTGAACCAGTAAAAAATCTAAACCATTAAGAGCCTCATTAAGAGCTAAACAAACAGCCCCTAAGTTCGTTACAAAGTCTATAACTTTTAAAAATTGTAAAAATAATAAAACACTATAATGTTAACCATAAAATACACCCAAAGCCCACAAATAACATAGTGAAAATTACTAAAATACTATTGTGACATCCGTCAACTATCCATATTGGTAACCTGATCTGTTTTTATATTCAATGTAATTCAAACTTTTACGCATACAATAAAACTTTAGAATTCTAAGTCATTTTATGTTTTAGAGTAAACTGCCATTTTGGTCCCTGTGGTTTGGCCAGTTTTGCCACTTTAGTCCAAATCTCAAACTTATTACATCCAGGGCCCTGTGGTTTGCATTTTGTTGCCATTTTAGTCCAAAATCCAAAAAACCTCCTTTTTGACTGTTGAGAGCTGCCTATTTTGTCCTTTAGTGCAGGGGTATTTTGGTCATTTATGTTTTATTTAAAGCAATTCAACAACAACAACAACAAAACCCAGAAAATCAAGAACATCTTCTTCAACAACAACAAAACCCAGAAAATCAAGAACATCTTCAAAGTTCATCATCAAAACCCAGAAAATCAACAACTTCTTCAAGAAAATCATCAAACATCATCATCAAAATCCAGAAAATCAAGAACATCTTCAAGAAAATCAAGAACTCAGAAAATCAAGAACATCATCTTCAAGAACATCATCAAAACCTAGACATCGTTCATCTTCAAACATCATCATCAAAACCCAGAAAATAGATAAAAATCAACAAACCCAGATCTGTTCCAAAAAATAACTTGCATACCAAATGTTCCTAATGCATCAATAGTGATTCTAACAAGTTTAAAACAAGAGGTTTAAATCTAAGCAAGCATCAAACTGCATTGCAAATTTAATGCTATAAATCAATCGATGTCGGACATATCACTTTCAAAGAATGCAGAATGCAGAGCTCTCACACATCTTTCCGCTTCATCATCATTTACAATGAGTGATATATTCACCTTTGATGCTCCTTGTGATATCATCTGAACATTCACTCCGTTCTCGCGAAGAACATGGAACGCCTAAATTAACATAAAAAAACCCAGTTTCAAAAACCGCAACACAATTAAAGACTCAATACAAAGCATACCTTCTCTAATACAAGCGAAATAATCGATCTGTGTTGAAGAAGATTAACTTTAGCGATTTTTTCAAGCTCTTCTACAACATGATAAAGTTCCTGCACAAACAGTTGAACGTTTACATATAGAGATGGTATGCATTTATCAGTTGAACTCTATCAATCACCACCGCCCCATTGATCTCCTTTTCTGCATCTGTTCTTCCGATTATTCATATTTCAGATCTGTTCCAATATCCGATCGGAAAACAGATCTGTTCCACAGATCTGTTCCACCTCTAAACTCGTTCTAGGGTTTGTGAAAGGTAGGCGGTGGCGGTGTGGCGGTGATACAGTGGTGGCGGCGGTGGTGGCGGTGGTGATGATACAGTGGTGGGGGTGATGGTGATGAAGATGAGATGATGGTGATGAAGATGGATGCGACGGTGGTGTTGGCGACGGTGGGGGTGGTTGTTGGGGTGGAGACGATGTTGATGATGAAGATGAGATGATGGTGATGAAGATGGAGTAGACTGATGATGGTGATGAAGAAAGAGAGAACAGTGGAGAGAGAGAGAGAGATGTCTGTTGAAGATGATGATATGTTGAAGATGATGATAATGAGGGTTTTATTATTATATAATAAAGAGATAATAAATCTAAAATGACCAAAATGCCCCTGAGAGTAAAGACAATATAGCATGTCATTAATGGGAAATCTGGTCAAATTTGAAATTTGGACCAAAATGGCAACAAAATGCAAACCACAGGGCCCTGGATGTAATAAGTTTGAGATTTGGACTAAAGTGGCAAAACTGGCCAAACCACAGGGACCAAAATGGCAGTTTACTCTATGTTTTAGGATACATATTATTACACATGCTAATTTCTAGTCTATATAATCTATAAACCTGGTATTATACTAGTTACATTTAACATTCGTTAAAAATGGTTAAACATATCTTTTTGCGTAAATTACTTTTTGAGTCTATATGTTTTAATAGTTTCAACCATTTGAGTCCAAAATAAAAAAACTTTAACCTCCTGAGTCCCTAACCGCTCTTTTTATAACGTTTTGAGTCCAATTTTATTTAAAAAAAAAATAGACTCAAAAGGACTCAAAAAGTTATAAAAAAACGTTTAGGGACTCAGGGCGTTAAACATTTTAATTTTGGACTCAAATGATTAAAACCACTAAAACACAAGGACTTAAAAAGTAATTCACTGTATCTTTTTGATAATTGAACATGTTCGGGGGCTAAAACGGTCAAAAGTGAAAGTTTCAGGATTCTTTAACCGCCCGCACCACACAAGGAACCTTCTTAACCCCAAGCGTGACATGGGGAGACAATGGTTGACCAGTTAGACCTGGTTGTCGTGCCACGCAACAAGATCAGGAGTCCCTATCGCGTGTCGCTGGGGCTCCGGTTTTTAGCTCAGCGTGGACCAGCGAACGGGGTAACGGTTGACACCATTTCTCGTGAAATTAATCATTTTTAAACTCAAATCTCAGTTACAAATCTTTTCCAATGAACTTAGACTTGTTTCTTAACACAATCCTATTAATGTGAGTCTTAATTCTCTCATTCAAAATATTATTCAAGACCCATTAAAATTCCATCAAGACATATCAATCGGAGATGTTACACACAAAAAAAATCATAATTTGCATTCTTTACCCAAATTCATGAATCTCTGCAATCAAACATACAACCAATTTCACTAAAACTTCCTGGAATTCAAGATGCTTCATCCTAGGACTTGAAAATTCCTTCTCAAATTTCAAAACCAATTCTTGTCCGATTTAGATAATTCTTGAGCCTAATCTGCTTATTTTCTCATCCTCTATTAATTTATATATTATTATTATTATTATTATTATTATTATTATTATTATCGATATTCAAAACAATATGGGAAATTATAAAAATATAATTTTACTAACTATCCTTATACTACATCCAATTTAATTGTATACTAGTAAGATTCCATTCGCGCTTCGCGGCGAGAGTTCGGTCGGTATCAGTTCGTTTCGTTACAGTACTTGTACTCACAATAGCCTATAGTGATCAAAAGAGAAAACCTTACATCGTTCGAAAACAGAAAAAAAAAAATATCGATACCGGGACCTATGTTGTTAAGTTAAATATCGATTCGATTGGTTTGCGTTCTATGTTTATTTTTTTTTTTCAACATTGCGATATAAATTTTTTTGATAACGAATATTGTGCCGCAATCATACCAAACCGAATCGGAACCGACTAAACAACATCTGTATCAGTACCAACATTTATTTATTTTCATTTTCTTTCCGATTAATTGACACCGTATTGCTACAATATTGTACCCAACCGAAGAACATCATTTTCGGTTTAGGAGTTTATTTATATATTTTTTCTTTCTATAAACTGACATCGTATTGCTACCCTACCATGTCGAACGTCAATAACGTTACGAGTACCGTGACACTCTAAACCGATCGGTGTCGTACCAACAACATAGATGCTAGTACCGGTGTTTGTTTTTATCGTTTTCGGCCATGTAAAACATGTATTGATTTCTATACGAAGTGTATGTATCGTTTTGGTACAGTAACGAACCGAACCGATTTCGATCTAATGCACGCGGTAACATACCATCATAACGCGTGGGCAAATAACTTGAAATGTTAAAAAAAAAAATTAAACATACATACGGAATTTTTTTTTAAACTTAACACTAAAAAGAAAATAAATAATCAATAAAATATTACTAATAAAAAATAAAAATGCTGAAAACTTATCGATTACTATTTATTATTAAAAATAGCACATAAATATTTAAAAATTGTTATTTACTGTTCATCACAAGTTTAGTTTAATATGTATAATTTTATGTAAAAAATATATAAACTCTAGGGTAAATTACACCTTTCGTCCTTTATGTTTGTACTGAATTGCAACGGATAGCCTTTAACTTCAATAATTACAGTCACAATCCTTTATTTGTAAAACCCGATACACTCTACGTCCTTTAGTACTAACCAGGTTAAAAATTTCAGTTAAATTTATTCACTTAAGTGTATTTTGGTCAATTCATGTTTTTATCTAAATGATTAATAAATAAAACCAAAAAAACTGCATATACATTTCATCTTCCCCAATTTCCTAACCCTAAAACCCTAACCACCACATCTTGCCACCACCACCTCATCCTGACGCCACCACTCCGGCCACACCCACCGCCCTAACCCTTTGCAGATTTGCAATCTCCAAGCACCCTAATTTATATATAACTATATATTTTCAAATCAGATCTGCACGTAAGTTTACCTAATTTTCATTCTTTTGTTATCTTATGCAACTCGATTCACGCATCTCTTGATCGAACGCATGTTATTCTCTAGATATATTTCTATATTATATTGTTTTCTGGTTTCGATTTCGTGATATCAACGTCACCTAAAAGCAATGTCATATGTTTAATTTGTAATGCATGGGGTATCAATAACACGTTTATGTTTATCTGCCTACAAGTTAGAAATTTAGGGGTTAGGTTAACCGTTTCTGTTTGTGAATCTATTTAATTCACTGCGAAATGAACGGATGAGTTAATTTAGTTTGATTTAAGTTGCAGCAATAACATGACTACATGAGGTGGTTTGATTGAATCATATTAAACAAGTAACTGTTGTCAGTTTTTAATATGTTTTCGTAATTTTAGAATTAACACCCTTTTGTTTTATAGTTTAGACATTCTGTTGGTGGTATCTTCTGGGTTAGGAAACGCATTACGAGCGGGTCGTGTGGCTGCATTTTCTGCAAAGGGTTAGGGGCGGTGGATGTGGCCGGAGTGGTGGCGGCAGGATGAGGTAGTGGTGGCAATATGTGGTGGTTAGCGTTTTAGGGTTAGGAAATTGGGGAAGATAAAGTGTATATGCATTTTTTTTGGTTTTATTTATAAAACATTTAGATAAAAACATGAATTGACCAAAATACCCTTAAGTGAATAAATTTAACTGATTTTTTTTTAATTTGGTTAGTATTAAAGGACGTAGAGTGTAACAGGTTTTGCAAATAAATTATTGTGACTGTAATTATTGAAATTAAAGGTTATCCGTTGCAATACGGTACAAATATAAAAGAAGAAAACTATAACTTACCCTAAATTCTAATACATGTATTTTATGATGATCTTTAGACTTTAGACAATTTAGACACACTAGTTTCAATCTTATGCATAATTACTTGGTAATATTCTTTAAGAATATTATTTTATTAATTTATAAAACTTAATTCATTTAGACATAGGTATTCATGGATAAATTTGACATATTGTATATTTATGCCTTTAGATCCATTATGGACTAGTAGATATTTATTTCATATAAACACTACTATATACTTTTTGACACATACTGATAACCATTTTTTAGTCATATTTATTATTTAGACTACTTAGAAATTATTATTATTAAAATAAAATGGGTATTTCGTCACTTTTTACAAGTTATAGTATTTTGCTTTAAAAAAAAATTATAAGAGATAATTATTGTTTTCGTTCCTGTGGTTTGTCAGAAATCACTATTTCAGTCCATTAGCTTAAAAATTGCAATTTCAGTCCTCGTGATTTCGCTTTCGTAACAATTTCAGTCCACATCGTAACCATTTCAGTCCCTATACTTAACAGAATAATGGACTGAAACGGTTACGAAAGTGAAACCACAAGGACTGAAATGGTTACGAAAGTGAAACCACATGGAAATCACAATTTTTAAACTAATTGACTGAAATAGTGATTTTTGACAAACCACAGGGACGAAAACAGTAATTAACTTAATATATAACTTGTTATACTTATACTTCGTAGTATCATACATTTTGTGGTCATTTTTAGACTTGTTATACAAAATCTAACACGATATCATTAGACGCACGCTTCCACGAAATTAACAAATAAATACTTACATACATTTTAAGTCAAACTAGAATGTTATATATACATATATTTATTTTAGAATAAGGGAAAAAATCAAATAGGAAGATTAATTTCGCTAGAAAGGATAGGAAGCAATAAGAGGATGACATGTGGCAACATTTAAAATAAAGAAAAAAAATATTTTAGTCAATCCAACCATTTCTTCTTCCTTTTTCAAAACCCAGTAACTTCAAAACCCACCATTTTCAAAACCCACAATCTTCAACCATTTCTTCACTTTCTATCTCAATAATCACTACATTATAGTGCGATTTTCATCACCAATCACTGATTCAAACCCCCGATCAACGTGTTCTTCAGTTTTTTTGAAGAAAACCCAGTTTAATTTCATACAAACTCTCGTTTTTTCCGGTGATTTTGAAGATAATCACTCGATTTTTTCGATTCAATCGCTGATAAGTGTTTCTATCATTTCAAATTTCGTCAATTGATGAAGAAACCGGCTTCGATCCATGTAAGAAATTCTTTAATTTCATTTTCACGATCTGGGTTTTTATTTAGTCATTGCGTTTTACGATCTTGGCGGGGGTCGGGGGGCGGCAACCCCCGGTAGCGGGGTCCCAGGGGTGGCAGCCCCTGGCGGGGTCCAAGGGGCAGAGCCCCTGGCTGGGGTTTAGCTCGGAAATTTTTTTTTCCGATTAAATTGCTGTACTAAAAACGCATCAGAAAAATTAATTTTCCATTAATTGGCTCATTTCGAAGACAATAATTCGTAAACAATTCAGACAGTTCACAGACAATTCACAAACAGTTCAGAAACAGTTTTATGTGTCCATTGCGTTTTAGAAATAAGAGAGTTTTATGTGTTTTCTGGCTATTGCGTTTTAGAACAAACACATTTTTAAGTATCTTTAGTCATTGCGTTTTAGGTAAAACACATTTTTGAAGTGTTTTTAGTAATTGCGTTTTAGGTAAAACACATTTTTAGGTGTTTTCAGTCCATTGCGTTTTACAGAGAACACTTTCTTTTGTTTTTTAGGTCATTGCGTTTTAGAAATGAGACATTTTTAAGTGTTTTCTGGCCATTGCGTTTTACAAATAAAACATTT
>JARYGA010058973.1:0-21711 GCA_030545235.1 Helianthus tuberosus | reverse complement strand
TTCATAGACGCTTTACATACCTGTTTTCAAAAGAATCTCTCAAATGTTTACAAGTTTATTTGGAGCTCACAGTTTTCATATAACATGCCGAGAAAAATGATTTTTATTATGTTTTCTCAACAAATTTTAAACCGGTGAACAAAAAGATTTGTTTAAAATCTTTTCCAAAACAAACTATGAACTCGCTAAACTTTATGTTGATTTTTCGCATGTTTCTTTCTCAGGTTACTTTTTCAAATCATGGCGTGGTTGGAATAGGAGAACCATGTGGAGTCGAGTACTTAGTGGGCGTTCGTTTTCCAGAAGTCTTAGCTTATTTGCTTCCACTGTGCAATGAAGATACCGGTCCAGTCACACCAAGCTCTGATATTTCGGGGTGTGACATGAATGTAGCCGACTCTTGATGCTATAGGATTCGTAAAACAACCATTCCGAGTTTCGCATGCTAGGGAAGTTGAATGATCCAAATTAAACCGAGTCTGGATGAAACAGAATCCGAATACCACCCATTGTGAGTCCTTGTGATTAGTGATGTTTCAGAATCCGAATTCAACCGAGTATGAATGCTATCTGAATGTAGCCGACTCTGGATGCTATATGATTCGTAAAACAACGAATGATCCAAATTAAACCAAGTCTGGATGAAACAGAATCCAGATACCACCCATTGTGAGTCCTTCTGATTAGTGATGTTATAGGATCCGAATTCAACCGAGTATGGATGCTATCTGAATGTAGCCGACTTTGGTTGATACACGATTCGTAAAACAACCATTCTGAATCTCGAATGCTAGGGAAGCTGAATGATCAAAATTAAACCGAGTCTGGATGGTACAGGACACGGATACCACCCGTTGTGAGTCCTTTTGATTAGTGATGTTACAGGATCCGAATTCAACCGAGTATGGATGCTATCTGAATGTAGCCGACTCTGGATGCTATACGATTCGTAAAACAACCATTCTGAATCTCGCAACCTACAGAAGTTGTATGGTCCATATTAAACTGAGTCTGGATGAAACAGAATCCGGATACCACCCATTGTGGGTCCTTCTGATTAGTGATGTTTCAAGATCCGAATTCAACCGAGTATGGGTGCCATCTGAATGTAGCTGACTCTAGATGCTATACGATTCGTAAAACAACCATTCTGAATCTCGCATGCTAGGGAAGTTGAATAATCTAAATTAAACCGAGTCTGGATGAATCTTAATCTGGATACCTATGACATTTGTGCCTCTACGATCATCATACAAATACAAATCCAATGAAATCTTGTGTTTCATTCATGGGATTTTTACAATTACATATAACAAGTACACATATCAAATTTCGTATGATTCCGAACTCTCGAGAAGCTTTTCTGGAAGTTTTACGTAAACTATTACACAAATGTAATCAGTTTAACGAAACGTACACTCCGGAACAGTGACATAAGCTTAACATACCTTAAATAACCTTTACATAACTTAGAAATAAGTTTTGAAGGGTTTGGTATGGCGAAAACAAGCTTATTTGATCACAGGGACTAAAAGCGTCAAAACTACGAAAGTTTGCATATACGTGCATATCTTGCGCTCTGACCATATCCGGACATCCAAAAATTTTTGTAATCACTAAAATATTATATTTTAGTGATGGGAATGCAAAAATACCATTCGTCGCGCAATTTGTATCGTTTTCGCGTCCGTTCGAGTTTCGTTGTAATTAACCGAACAACGCGATCGTACAAACAAACGAACCGACATCCATGATATTTTCAAGCATATTTCAAGTCCCCTATGCTTTAACATCCTTTTAGAGCCTTGAAAATGGACTAACGGGGGTTAAACGCGTCGAAAATGCATTAAAATACGTGCATGGACCATTTCTGACATTTTCTGAAAGCTGGTAGCAAGGGGTCACGCCACGCGACGGCCCTGGTCTTTTGCTGTCGCACGACGCGAGGGCTACATCTGGGCAGAAACCTTGTTTTTGAAACACAGCTTGCTGCACTTGGTTTTTGTTAATTGTTTTCAAGTCTTGCTCACCAATTTAAGTGATCACCAAGGCTTATAACCTAGACCAAACACATGTAGGGTTAACATCATTCCTTGCTCATCACACAATCCACATGTCAAGATCTTATGGCTTCTCAAAAACTATATAAACCCCTCAAATCTGCCCATTTTCCTTGCTCATTTGTTCATTGTCTTCTCTCAAACTCTAAGTAGAGGCTACCACTTTGTTGGAGGCCTCTTACCTGAGTTTCTCTAGTCATTTTTCCAGATTTAGAGCACTTGTATGTGTTCTTTCATGACTTGTTCATTCATTTCAGCAATTACAACCTGAAAGTCAAACAGTTTGACTACCGTTTGACTTTCGGTTTTGACCATGAATTGGTCAAGTCAAAGTTCAATCGAACTTTGCAACATGAGCGTAATCACTATGGTTATAATCCCTTGCAATTATACCTACTAATTACCACGTTGACTAGTCGAAGTGACGAGTCAAAGTTTCGGTCAAAATGCACGATTATGTGAATTTTCGAAACTATTTTCGGGTATCAAAACACTTTGTTTTGATACCAAATCAGTTTTTTAACTTAGTTAAACATGTTTTAACATGTTTAACTCGTCACTTCTAGTTTAGTGCTTGTTTAGGGTTGTAAGTCAAGCGGTCTCGACAACCGCTTAGACTTTTGAACCTGACCCGTTTGGTCGATCATTAGGATCCGATCAAACATATTTTGTGACCATAGTTGTATAGGGAATAACCTTCCGAGGTTATACCTTATGGTCACTTAGTTTAGTTAGTTGTATGATAGGTAGTTTATATGCCTTAGGAAAATGACCAAAATGCCCTTTTCACGCATAATTTTAATTTAAGCATATGTAACCAAAATTTTGACACTTAAACTGATTATGCAACATAATTAAACATCTTTAGGCATATAATACTTGTCATAGGACATGTTAGGCCATCCGAACGCGCATTTGCGCAAAGGATGCGTTAAAGTAGCGTAAACTACCTTAACGGGTCATAACAGGTCATAAGCACTTAGGATAGGTTTCAAATCAGAATGTAGGCTTTGTTAAACCATATTACATGAGTTCCAACACTCATTTGGTTTACAAGACCACTTTCTACCCGATCTTCCGATTTAGGCCTCGATTATTAACATATTGATTCCATAGTAGGTGCCACTTGATTACTTGATTTCCCGAGATTTGTTAGATCACTTAATCAAGGATACTTGCAATCTCAAGTGAGTACATAGCTCCCCTCTTTTATGCTTTCAATTGTTTTAGGGTGACTCATATGTGCTAAATGTTTTTTTTAAGTTTTCATAAACAAATGTTATGGTTTATATAAAACACGATGATTTCAATAATGTGATCAAGCCGACCAGTAGTATGTTGTGGTACCATAGGATCTGACAAATCCCGTTTTCAGACTATCCCTTTGGTGGGTAATGTGGGTAACGACAGAAACTGTTTTCTGATTAACAAATCATGTGTTGGTTTGTTAGTCTTGTTAAAGAGGTCTTTCAGGGCCTATTAAAGATACTGTCACACCCTTACTTTTGTGGAAGCGTGATTATGGTGTGACTTCTTTAATATCATTGCATTCAATCATAACATCAACTATATGATAAAACCTTAGATTTGTCATCCATAAAATAATTTTAAAACATAATAATCTTGTTTCAAAAGCGTAGACATAAATTTCAAGTTTTACAATCATACAAAGTGTTTATGAGTTCACTAAGGACTCGTCAAAAGATATTAAATGTGACACCTGGGTCACTGCGACCATCAAACAAATACCAAACCAATGAAATATTGTATTTCCTGCTTGGGATTTGTACAAATATGTGTATCATTTGCACATATCAATTTTTGTTCGATTTCAAGCTTTAAATCACTGTCTGGAAGGTTATACGCGCACTGATGCGTAACTATAACCAGTTTAATGCAACGAACACTCCGGAATAGTGAAATAGGCTTAACATACCCTAAATAACCTTTACATAACTTAGAAATAAGTTTTGAAGGCTTTGGTATGGCAAAATCAAGTTAATTCGCTTACAGGGACTAAATTTGACAAACTACGAAAGTATGCCAATTTGAACTGTAACAGACATTCCGGAACATGACCATAAGTTAAACATACCATGAATATCCTTTACATAGCTTAGAAATAGGCTTTGAGGGGTTCGGTGTGCTAAAATAAACTTTTGGGTCATTCAGGGACTAAAAGCGTCAAAAAGTGCACAAGTTTGCATTTTCGCGCATAACTTACGTTTTGAATACATCCGGACATCCAAAAATTTATGTAAGCACTAAAATATTTTATTTTAGTATTTGGCATAAGAAAAATTTCATTCGTCGCGCAATTTGGACCGTTTTTGCGTTCATTACGACTTCCGTCGTAATTAACCGAACAACGCAATCGTACGGCCAAACTAACTGACATCCGAGATATTTTTGAGCATGTTTTCAGTTCCCTATACCTTAACTTAATTTTAGAGCTTTGAAATGGGGTTAACGGGGCTTAAATGTGTCAAAAATGCATCGAAAACCAAGTTTGGAGCTGCAGGGGCCTGTTCTGCCATTTTTCAAACTTTCTGGTCTGCAAGGTCCTTACGGACCGTAAGGTTCTAAGTCTTACGGTCCGTAAGCAGGGGCCAGATGCAGAAACTCGTTTTTGACTGCTGTTATCAGCTCTTATGCACTCCAAAGGCCAATGCCACATGTCAATCATTAGGATCCGACCAAACACATTAGGTGACTTAGGTATATAGGGAATAACCTTCCGAGGTTATACCTTATGGTCGCTTCGTTAAGTAGTTGTATGATAGGTAGTTTATATGCCTTAGGTAAAATACCAAAATACCCCTTTTCATGTGTAATTGGTAATTAAGCATATGTAACCTAAACTTTCGTCACTTAACTGATTATGTAACATAATTAAACATGTTAGGCATATAATACTTGTCATAGGACTAGTTAGGCGAACGCGTTTTACGCGAACGACGCGTTAAAGTAGCATAAGCTACCTAGACGGGTCGTAATGGGTCGTAAGCACTTAGGTTAGGTTTCATTTAGTATGTAGGCTTTGTTGAACCATACTACATGAGTTTCCATACTCGTTTGGTTTACGAACCCACATTCTATCCGATCCTCCGATATAGGTCCGGTTTATTAACATAGTTACCTATATTAGGTGCCGTTTGATTCCGTGATCTCTAGCATTGCTTGGTGGTTATCTTAGGACTTCTGAGCAATCTCAAGTGAGTACATAGACCCCTCTTTTACTGTTTTCCAAACTGTTTTGGGGTGAAACACATGTGCCTACTTGTTACTTTCATGCTTTCCTGTTTTCACATCATATACTTGCTATGTTCATTAGTACATTTATAGTACATGATTTCATTGTGTTTATGCTATGTATGCCCATTGTGTGCGTACTTAGTACATTGTTTTACATTATATTTTATGCTATGTATGCCCATTGTGTGCGTGCTTAGTACATTATTTTACATTACATTCTATGCTATGTATGCCCATTGTGTGCATACTTAGTACATTATTTTACATTACATTCTATGCTATGTATGCCCATTGTGTGCATACTTAGTACATTATTTTACATTACATTCTATGCTATGTATGTCCATTGTGTGCATACTTAGTACATTTATTATTCATCACATGCTTACATTTTGGGTATGACATTTGGTTTGTTTAAATGGGACAATGTACATTCATTAACACCGATCATGCCGCTCGGTAGTAGGTAGTGGTACCATAGGACTTGACAACTCCCATTCCTAAAATCCCGGGTTTGTTTGGATTGGAAGGAATGACCGAATCCGAATACATTTCTTTTGATAACCTTGACTAAAAGGGTTATCCGACTGTCGCAAGGCTTGGATGTATGAATTTTCACAATACCGCATAGATGTTTATATCAGTATAGCATGCATTTGTTACACAAAACATAACTTTGATTTAAACCATGTTTTACTTCAATACCTTGTTTTTGTGCATTTTACATATGGTTTAGTTGATATATTTCACTTATCATACATAAACATTTTGACATTGATATACACAATCCATGATTCACATTAGACATAAACATTTTGACATTGATATACACAACTCATGATTTACATTAGACATAAACATTTTGACATTGATATACACAAAACATTTTGACATTTGATTTTACATAAACATTTTTACTTTGGTGGTTTGGTTTGAGTAAGTGATTTAAGTAACGAGGCATGTGTAGTATGATACAAGCATGGTGGATACGCCGCTGGTACTTCCTATATATAAGTGCTTGTATGGTATTACATATCGTAGCGTTATTTGAATCATTTCAATTTAAGACATATAACATTTTATACAAATAACATACTTTTCACAAGACATTGTTTTACAAAACAACTTATCTTATACAAACTCATTTTACTTGGTTATTCATTTAACCATACATTATTCTCTTATTTATACATATCATCTGATCTTATTGCTTTTCAAATGATTTACAAGACAAAGCAAATTACAAGGTTCATGACTAAACATTTTCTTAAACATAAGTCATGAGTTCTATTTTCACAAAAACCTATGTATCTCACAGGCATTTTTATGCTGACGTACCTATTTTCACATGTGTTTCAGGATATGATGCATAGGATTTATCAAGATACACTTAGGCGGACTTGGGCCTTAGTGACAATAAAAGATGCAAGACTAGTTATTTATGTTATATTTTTTTGATTGTCAAGACATTTTAACTCTTTTATTCAATAAAACAATATTTCAATTTCCATGTGTTATGAAACAATGATTCTGTTACAACACTCCCTGACGTTTCCGCCACGTTTTGTTGTTTTACGTGGTCGGGGTGTGACAGAAAAGTTGGTATCAGAGCTCATGGTTATAGGGAATTAGGTTATTAGTAATACTTTGACCTAGTCTATAACCTTCCTAGGACCCTAACGCGAGTTTACTTGCGTTTAGTCATAAAACAATACTGTCACCTATCCTTAGGCGACAACCACAACAAGAACATAAATTTCAAAACCGCTTTGAAAACTAATCATTTGTTCTAGGATGATTGATTACTAGGTTTTGAACCCTCTATTGTAAGGTTTTGAACCCTCTATTGTAAGGTTTTGAATCCTTTATTGTAAGGTTTTGAACCCTCTGTTATAAGGTTTTGAACCCTCTAAGTTTTCAAATCTCGTCAAAGTTTGGGTCTTATAATGTGAACACGTGCAAACTGGAAGAGTGAATGCCTGTACCCTGAGTTTTCTGTCGAAGGCTAGAGTGTTCGTACAAATCCGCAGTATCGGACCAGTCACTCTTACCTGGGAACTCTTGGGGTGAGTGTTCACTTATAGGCGAGCATGTCTTCAGTGATACATTAATATGACCTGTGTACTTTGATTAGTCACCGTCTCATTTATTTGCCTTAGGTAACAAACAAATGATCGCAATTTTATGCGTTGCCATTTTGTTTTGATTTTCCGATAACATTTCACTTGTTTCTTCCTATGTCTTTCATTTTCTTCTAGAATGTCTCTTCCTCCCAGCAACGGTCAAATGTCCGAGCAAACAGCCAAATTTGCCCAGCAAATAGGCGAAGTGATTCTGAAGACTGTGGATTTAGGCATTGCCATGTCTCGTCTCAACAATGAAGCCTCTCGTCTCAATAATGAAGCCACTAAAGAGCCACCAAAGGAAGCAGAAGTCAAGCCAGCACCAAAATCAAGGAAGCGTAAGGCTTCCAGGAAACCCGCAGCAGTTACACCTAATCAAGCGGGACCTAGCCAAGTGACAGCACTACCAGCCAGAAACGGAACTGCACCCTTGTGCAACCAATGTAGCCTTCATCATCAGGCTAGTGTGAAGTGCCGCAAATGCCAAATTTGTGGACTTATAGGTCATACGGCAAGGGTTTGCCCAACTACAGCAGTACCAAATCAAACAGGACCCATCCGGGTGGCAACACCACCTGCTAAGAAGCAATACAAGGGAACGGCACCAATATGCGACAAATGTAATGGGCATCACCAAGCTCACTTACAGTGTCGTCTGTGTGTATCATGTGGGCGAGTTGGTCACCTGGCAAGTGCTTGTCGATATAACCCGAACCAAGGTGGTCCAAATCAACCACAAGCCGACTCTGCTCAAGCTCGTTTCTCACAAGGGTCTTGCTACAACTGTGGCGAGATGGCCATTTCCTAAGGGATTGCCCAAAGCTTGCTAATGCAAATCCAACCCACGGATGAGCAGTTGGCTGAATAGAAGATGTTGCTGTCTTATGCTTTTGTTCTTCTATTTTCTTGTAATGTGAAACAATCTGTTTTGTTTATAAATAAATTATTGTTCACAATTCTGATATACGAGTGTAGTTACATGTGTGTATGACTTTTCCTATGATACCTACATCAAGGAACTATATTCCTTACAAACTACTCTTGCGAATTATCCCATTCTTGCGTTTGCTCATGATTCCCTTGGAAAAATTCTAAGTACTCGTTTCACTCTAAGAAACAAAGTACAGAAAATAAAGTGACATTATGAGTAATCGTGCTTTTGCACATCTGTGTCTTTGAATCCTTGGTTAGATAACCAAGGATATTTTCAAATCTCATACCCATTACGTTTTGATTTTTCAAAATACATAGTAAGAGTATTTCAAAAACAATTGTCACACCCCCAAAATCCACCATGCGGAGTACCACCGCTTGGAGGCGTGACATGACCAGGATCGAGCCACCAATCATATTGAACAACTCAATTAAGTAAATAAAACCAAACATAATACGATTGGTGACCAAAGCTAGTTAACCTTGTTTGGTTTAAACAGCGGAAGCATAAACGTGAGTTTAAAAGCATAAGTCCATAGTTCATAAGTTAAAGTTTCAAAAACGCAAGTTTAGTAAGTTCATAAGGATTTAAACATTAAGCACGGAACATAACAGTCTGTACACCACAACGACTCCTTCCCCGTGCAAGCTCCAAGCATTTAGCGACCTGTAAGGCATGTAACAACGAGTCAACAACAAAGTTGAGTGAGTTCACGTTTGGTTGTTTAGTTTTAAGTTGTTTCTGAAAAACGTGGTTTGACTTTCGTTGGCTTATTTGCCGTGGGGGTTACCCCGTAGTTGAAAGTATGTTTATCCATATCCTTTTTCTTTACCCAATCCATAACCATGATCAGTGGGGGTTTTCCCCGTTTGAACTACTAGACGGTATGATATCGACTGCTACGCAAATAAGTTGTGCCCTATATCAGTGTCTATCATCACTGACAATCTGCCATAGTCCATTAGTACACGCCCGTCCTACCGGCACGGTGTGAGGTTTGTTAAACCTAATAGCGCTATTAACTAATGACCCGCTCGCCATTGGCCTCGGCGATTAAGTCGATATAAATTGAGGGACTTCATGATAGAGTTTTGTCTAGCTAGTTTAAAGGTTGTTGTCCTGCACCAGGAGGACGAACGTACGTATTCTGCACCAGGAGAATTCGTAGGTTTAATAATGGCATCCACTCTATGGAGGATGGCCGTACATATCCTACCCAAGGAGGATATGTAGGTTTAGTTTTAATTCTTTAACCCATTCCCAAACCACCGGGAATCCCATGCCTTAGAAAGTGTGTGAACTCACCTCGGTTTGCTCGGTTAGATTCTCAATATAGCTAACAGTCAAGGTCGGTCAATCACGTCCTAGTATGATTTACCAGTTAGTCATTTAGTGGCTTTCAAATAGAACACAAAGTTCCTACACGTATCTATCACACAACATGCATCACTGTAACGGTTTATGCCCATCTAAGTTTCCCGTCCATTCCCCACTCAAAATCAAACATACGATAATGCACATAACATATATAACATGTTAAATCATTCATAGATAGCATACTCGACATTTAGACACGCAAGTCACAACTTATGTCAATTCAGCATTAATACTCAAAACCGGCTGTTTTCGGACATTTAAATAAAATAGTTAGATTATTCCAAAAATTCCCAAATTTTTATAGGATGTCATAAACATTAAATATTTTATTGTGTAAAAATATCGGGGTCCGGTTCATTACCAATATTTTATAAAAATTTCTTATTCGGGACTGAACTCAGATTTATGTATTTCTGACCACAGCCCACGAAACAATTTATTAAAAATTCATCGTAAGTCCGATTTGCGAAATTCCAGTGGGGTAATAACAAATACTTCATTTGTCATCTACAGTAAAATTTTCATGGTCCGATTCATCACAAAACTCAGGTTATGACTGAAAGTACGACACCCATTTATTGCTGTCAAAATTCAGCTTAAGTTGCTGTTACAATTTAACACTTTAAAAATAGTAAACGAAGTCCAAAAATTACGATTCCGGTGCCATTAGAACCGTATTTCATAATAACATATTTTAGATTCAAAATATCGGTTTTTCGTTGAGTTTAAGACCTGTTTACAGCCAACTGAAGTTGGCTGTAAAAGTTGGACAGATTCTGATTTTCAGTGTTTAACCTTCTAAATCGTGTTCGATCGATTCCGTTAACAAGTTTAGTGACCACAACAACATGACACATTAATATTAATCAGAAAATCATCAAATAATCAACCAATAATCATAATCACACAAGATCTACATGATTTACACTAATATTCATCCATTAACCACCTTGTACATCACTTTAGCAAACTTTTAGACTTTGATCTTATATGTTCGTAATTTTTAACCGACGAAACTCTTATTAACCACTCTAGACAAGATCAAGAAGAGGTTTAGAGTCACTTACTACTAGCTCGAGGCTAGGGAAGATTCTAGTCGAAAAACGAGTGGTTAATAGCAACGTAGTGAGGTCCTTGGCAATCCGTAAGCACCGGGCTTCGTTAGAGACCTTCTTACACCTTGGAGAGTATGTGAAATGGTTGAACAAGGTTGAAAGATGATGGTGGTGGGGTGGATGTGGTTCAGCCGAGAACCATGGGAGGAGGGAGAGAGTTAGGGTGTTGGTGGGTTTGTGAATGAGAGATGATGATGCTTGGGACCTTTGGTGCATTCTTATAACCATCCTACATCCTTAACTCTTGTGTAACATGTCTAACTCTTGTGTAACATGTCCCTCATGCCCCAACATAATCAAATTAAATATTGCAACAAATCAACAAGGTGGGTCCTTGTTGGATCCGTGAGCATGGGGGGGGGGGGGTAGTAGATTAGGTGCTAACCAATTGGTTACAATCTAGTTATAATTCTAGTGTTAGTTTCATACTTTAGTTAGTGGATATTTTTAGGGGGGGTGTTATGATGTTCGGGGATCCTAACTGGCTCAGAAAATAAGAATAATGTGTTTGACAATATTTTTGTGTTCCGGGTAGAGTCCGGTTGTTCGGTTCGATTCTGTTCCGTTAAAGTGCTTAATTAATTCGTAAGGCGTCCTATTTATATATTTTTGCAACGTTTTTACTTTCTAACACTTAGGAAAATATAACGGACTATTTAGTGACCTTTCTGTACACTATTAGTATATTAACAAATACGTGTAAGCATAACACAGATATCAGAAAGCAGTTAAGTGATACCACACAGTCGTCAAGCACATTAATTATTATTAATAAACTGTACGGTTACATGTAAATTTGAGGGTTGTCACATTCTCCCCCTGTTAAGAGAATTTCGTCCCGAAATTTAGCGCGTGGTTACTGGGGAAGCTAGTTAAGTTGCGTTGTTTTCCGGATTTTCCTGGGGTGTCACATCATCCCCCCGTTGATTTGGAATTTCGTCCCGAAATTCTGTAGTAGCTTCAGCCTCAGTAGTGGTTACGTTTTTCTTAAACAGCTGGGGATACTTGAGTTTCATCTGGTCTTCTCGTTCCCAGGTGTACTCTGGGCCACGACGAGCATTCCAACGAACTCGGACCAGAGGTATCCTGGTATGCTTGAGGATCTTAACATCTCGATCAGTAATCTCTACAGGTTCCTCGACGAATCGGAGCTGGTCGTCGATAGTGAGTTCCTTCAGAGGAACTATGAGGGTCTCATCTGACAGACACTTCTTCAGATTCGACACATGGAAAACATTGTGAACTCCGCTGAGTTCTTCAGGTAGATCCAACCTGTAGGCGACTTGGCCAATTTTCTCAATGACTTTGAATGGTCCGACATAACGCGGATTGAGTTTGCCTCGTTTGCCAAAGCGGACTACACCTTTCCAAGGTGAGACTTTGAGTAGCACTCGATCCCCAACCTGGAGTTCGAGTGGTTTTCTTCCCTTATCAGCATAGCTTTTCTGACGGTCACGAGCTGCCGCCATTCGCTGTCGTATCTGAGCAATTTTCTCGGTGGTATCTACCACATGTTCTGGGCCAGTGATTTGGCTGTCACCAACTTCTGCCCAACAGAGAGGTGATCGGCATTTGCGTCCGTACAATGCCTCAAACGGAGCGGCTTGGATGCTGGTGTGGTAGCTGTTATTATATGAGAACTCCACTAGCGGGAGGTGCTTCTCCCAGCCATTACCAAAATCGATTACACATGCCCTAAGCATGTCTTCAAGGGTTTGGATGGTGCGTTCAGATTGCCCATCCGTCTGCGGGTGATAAGCGGTGCTCATATCTAAACGTGAGCCAAAGGACTTGTGCATTGCTTGCCACAGTTCAGAAGTAAAACGTGCGTCATGATCAGATATAATAGAGATTGGCACTCCGTGCCTTGATACCACTTCCTTTAGGTAAATGTCTGCAAGAGTAGAAAACTTATCCGTTTCTTTGATGGCCAGAAAATGTGCAGACTTGGTCAGTCGATCTACGATCACCCAAATGGTATCATTTCCGCGTTGAGATCTAGGCAGGCCGGTAACGAAATCCATGGAAATTTGCTCCCATTTCCATTTCGGGATCTCCGGTTGTTGAAGTAGGCCTGATGGTTTCTGATATTCAGACTTGACTCTCGCACAAGTCAAGCACTTGCTGACGTAGGTTGCTACGTGGGCTTTCATGCCAGGCCACCAATACGTAGTCTTGAGGTCGTGGTACATTTTATCCGAACCAGGATGTACCGAATAACGAGACTTGTGCGCTTCGTCCATCACAAGCTCGCGTAAGTTTCCATAAAATGGAACCCAGATGCGTCCGTTTACATAGTAAGCGCCGTCTTCCTTTTGTTCTAGCCGCTGCCTCGATCCTCTTAGGGATTCAGCCCTGATGTTCTCTGCTTTCAATGCTTCAACCTGAGCATCGCGAATCTGGGCGGGGAGGTTGGATTGGATGGTAAGCTGTAAAGCACGTACACGCCTAGGTATGGTATCCTTTCGACTAAGGGCGTCGGCCACAACATTGGCCTTGCCCGGATGATACTTGATCGCGCATTCGTAATCGTTCAAGAGCTCAACCCATCGGCGTTGACGCATGTTTAACTCCTTTTGCTTGAAGATATGCTCGAGACTCCTGTGATCGGTGTAAATGGTGCACTTGGTACCGTACAGGTAATGTCTCCATATCTTAAGTGCGAAAACAACTGCTCCCAGTTCCAAGTCGTGAGTAGTGTAGTTTCTTTCGTGAACTTTAAGTTGGCGCGATGCGTAGGCAATGACCTTGTCACGTTGCATCAATACGCAACCCAGTCCTTGGATGGAAGCGTCGCAATAAACCACGAAATCATCGGTGCCTTCGGGCAATGAGAGGATAGGCGCGCTACAAAGTCTATCCTTTAGATGTTGAAATGCGGACTCTTGTGCATCACCCCAACGATAGATGACACCCTTCTGAGTCAGTGAAGTGAGAGGTTGCGCAATCTTGGAGAAGTCTTTGATAAATCTTCTGTAATATCCTGCCAAACCCAAGAATTGGCGGATTTCTTTTGGTGTGCGGGGTGCAGGCCAGTTCTTGATTGAGTCAACCTTGGATGGATCAACATGAATCCCATCCTTGTTTACCACATGGCCTAGAAAGTGGACTTCGCGAAGCCAGAAGTCACATTTCGAAAACTTGGCATACAACTGCTCTTTTCGAAGAAGTTCCAGCATAAGTCGTAGATGCTGCTCGTGTTCCTCCTGACTCTTAGAATAGATCAGGATATCGTCGATGAACACAATAACGAACTTATCCAGGTAAGGCTTGCACACTCGGTTCATGAGATCCATGAAGACCGCTGGTGCATTTGTCAGCCCGAATGGCATAACCAGAAACTCGTAATGGCCGTAACGAGTTCTGAATGCTGTTTTGGAGACGTCCTCATCTCGGACTCTCAGCTGATGGTATCCCGATCTCAAATCAATCTTAGAGTAATAGCTCGACCCTTGCAGCTGGTCGAATAAGTCGTCAATACGTGGAAGAGGATAACGATTCTTCACAGTCACCTTGTTGAGCTCGCGATAGTCAATACACATCCTGAAAGTACCATCTTTCTTCTTTACGAATAGTACTGGAGCTCCCCAGGGCGAAGAGCTAGGACGTATAAAACCCTTTTCCAAGAGTTCTTGTAGTTGTGTGGACAGTTCTTCGAGTTCTGATGGAGCTAGACGATATGGTGCTCGAGCTACTGGCGCTGCTCCAGGAGCTAGCTCGATTTGAAACTCAACTTGGCGATGAGGCGGAAGACCAGGTAATTCCTCAGGAAATACCTCGGGAAAATCGCGCATAATAGGGATGTCTTCAATTCTCTTTTCTTCCGTGGATGTGTCAGTAACGAGTGCTAGAATGGCAGTGTGGCCCTTTCGCAAACACTTCTGGGCCTTAAGAAAAGAGATGATGCCTTCGACAGCACCACTCTTGTCGCCACGAATCATGAGGGGTTTTTCACCAGAACGAGGAATGCGTACGATTTTCTCCTTGCAAACAATCTCCGCTTGATGATGAGATAGCCAATCCATCCCAATAACGACATCGAAACTACCAAGCGTGATAGGAATAAGGTCGATAGGGAAAGTCTGACCAGCTAAGACGAGGTTACAACCTTTAACTACGTGTGTGGCTTCAAGACTTTTACCATTTGCTAGTTCTATCGCGTGCTTGGTGTTCAAAAGTGTTGGAGTGCGCTTAAGCATTTGGCTAACTTTTAAGGACACATAACTAGTATCGGCACCCGAATCGAATAAAACAGTAACAAAGAAGTCATCCAGAAGAAACTTACCCATCACAACGTTGGGATCGTTCCTTGCATCACCCTGACCAATCACGAAAGCACGACCTCTTGCCCCATTGCCATTGTTGTTTCCCCCATTGCCGCCTCCATTGTTGCCTCCATTGTTATTCCCATTGTGGTTCCCATTTCCTTGGTTATTGTTCTGGTTTTGGTTCAGCTGGGGGCAGTTCCTCTTAAAGTGGCCTTCAGCGCCACACTGAAAGCATCCTCTATTTCCCTGCTGATGCTGCTGTTGGTGGTTTTGTGGGGCTTGTTGTTGTTGTTGGCGATTCTGATTTGCAGGACGCGGGCTCCCGCAATCCTTAGCTTCATGACCCAGCTTTTGACATCTCTGACAGCGACCTTTGTTGCACTGCCCGCTGTGATGCTTGTTGCACCGGTTGCACTTGGGGTGGTTCCCTCGGTATCCACCCTGTCCTTGGTTACCGGAAGATTGCTGACCAGGACTCTGGTAGTCATCAGTCTTTCGTTGCTGAGACTGAACTGAAGTAGACCCCTTTCCGGAGTTCCCATCCCATTTTCGCTTGTTGTCGGTAGGTGCATCAGAAGTAGCTGTGGCACTGATATGTTTGGGTAGCCTGTTTTGCTCCACCGCCTGGTCGGTGAGACGATGAGCCAACTTGATAATTTGCTGAATGGTACCCAGGTTGGCCGAAGTTACGTGACTTTGAATCGCTGGTGCAAGGCCCTTGAGGTAAAGCTCAATACGTTTGATGGGAGGGTCCACCATAGTTGGGCACAGGATGGCCAGTTCATTCGACCTCTTGGTATACGCCTCAATCTCAGATCCCGTCATCTTCAGATTGAAAAATTCCACCTCTAGTTTGTGGATGTCATCCCGACTGCAGTACTCCTCCTTGATCAGCTCTTTGAAACCATTCCAGGGTGTGGCATTAGCAACTGCCAGTCCTAGTAGTTGGACCTGCGCCTTCCACCAGGTTAACGCAGCTCCTTCAAGTGTTCCGGTAGCATATTTCACCCTACGGTCTTCGGGGCATTCGCACATCTCGAAAACAGTCTCAAGCTTTTCAAACCAGTGAAGAAGGCCCACTGCTCCTTCGGTGCCACTGAAAGTGGTAGGTCGGCAGTCCATGAACGTCTTGAACGTGCACACCGGAGGTTGAGCATGTTGACCTGTAGTGCGAGAATAATAGGCATGGTTAAGCACGAGGGTTGGTTTGTGAAGGTAGGATCTAAACGTCCTAAGGTGAGTTGGTATGGCAGGTTATACCTCCTGCAGGGTTAGCTGCGAGTGCCTCCGCAACTCGTTCGTTGATCAAAGCCTTCAACTGGGCTTGAGTGAGGTTGATACGTCCTTCTCGTCCGCTCATGATCTTCATAATGAAGCAACGTAAGTGAGAGAAGTGTCGCGAAAGTGTGTAAGTGTATGGAACGACATTAGAGAGTAAGCACTCAAGGTTCAAATAGCAATTACCACATTATCTAATGCACAGTGAGAACTATCTAACCGACAATATAACATAAATCATACCACTTATGGTGTCGAGTCTTGCACGTGGAGCGAAGTGTCGTTGTGGATCGTTGAGCACTGTACTGGTTATAGTCTGGTTTTTATCAAAAACTTTTCCCTTTTTTTTTAAAAACCAAGTTCACTATAACCAATGGCTCTGATACCAATCTGTCACACCCCCAAAATCCACCATGCGGAGTACCACCGCTTGGAGGCGTGACATGACCAGGATCGAGCCACCAATCATATTGAACAACTCAATTAAGTAAATAAAACCAAACATAATACGATTGGTGACCAAAGCTAGTTAACCTTGTTTGGTTTAAACAGCGGAAGCATAAACGTGAGTTTAAAAGCATAAGTCCATAGTTCATAAGTTAAAGTTTCAAAAACGCAAGTTTAGTAAGTTCATAAGGATTTAAACATTAAGCACGGAACATAACAGTCCGTACACCACAACGACTCCTTCCCCGTGCAAGCTCCAAGCATTTAGCGACCTGTAAGGCATGTAACAACGAGTCAACAACAAAGTTGAGTGAGTTCACGTTTGGTTGTTTAGTTTTAAGTTGTTTCTGAAAAACGTGGTTTGACTTTCGTTGGCTTATTTGCCGTGGGGGTTACCCCGTAGTTGAAAGTATGTTTATCCATATCCTTTTTCTTTACCCAATCCATAACCATGATCAGTGGGGGTTTTCCCCGTTTGAACTACTAGACGGTATGATATCGACTGCTACGCAAATAAGTTGTGCCCTATATCAGTGTCTATCATCACTGACAATCTGCCATAGTCCATTAGTACACGCCCGTCCTACCGGCACGGTGTGAGGTTTGTTAAACCTAATAGCGCTATTAACTAATGACCCGCTCGCCATTGGCCTCGGCGATTAAGTCGATATAAATTGAGGGACTTCATGATAGAGTTTTGTCTAGCTAGTTTAAAGGTTGTTGTCCTGCACCAGGAGGACGAACGTACGTATTCTGCACCAGGAGAATTCGTAGGTTTAATAATGGCATCCACTCTATGGAGGATGGCCGTACATATCCTACCCAAGGAGGATATGTAGGTTTAGTTTTAATTCTTTAACCCATTCCCAAACCACCGGGAATCCCATGCCTTAGAAAGTGTGTGAACTCACCTCGGTTTGCTCGGTTAGATTCTCAATATAGCTAACAGTCAAGGTCGGTCAATCACGTCCTAGTATGATTTACCAGTTAGTCATTTAGTGGCTTTCAAATAGAACACAAAGTTCCTACACGTATCTATCACACAACATGCATCACTGTAACGGTTTATGCCCATCTAAGTTTCCCGTCCATTCCCCACTCAAAATCAAACATACGATAATGCACATAACATATATAACATGTTAAATCATTCATAGATAGCATACTCGACATTTAGACACGCAAGTCACAACTTATGTCAATTCAGCATTAATACTCAAAACCGGCTGTTTTCGGACATTTAAATAAAATAGTTAGATTATTCCAAAAATTCCCAAATTTTTATAGGATGTCATAAACATTAAATATTTTATTGTGTAAAAATATCGGGGTCCGGTTCATTACCAATATTTTATAAAAATTTCTTATTCGGGACTGAACTCAGATTTATGTATTTCTGACCACAGCCCACGAAACAATTTATTAAAAATTCATCGTAAGTCCGATTTGCGAAATTCCAGTGGGGTAATAACAAATACTTCATTTTTCATCTACAGTAAAATTTTCATGGTCCGATTCATCACAAAACTCAGGTTATGACTGAAAGTACGACACCCATTTATTGCTGTCAAAATTCAGCTTAAGTTGCTGTTACAATTTAACACTTTAAAAATAGTAAACGAAGTCCAAAAATTACGATTCCGGTGCCATTAGAACCGTATTTCATAATAACATATTTTAGATTCAAAATATCGGTTTTTCGTTGAGTTTAAGACCTGTTTACAGCCAACTGAAGTTGGCTGTAAAAGTTGGACAGATTCTGATTTTCAGTGTTTAACCTTCTAAATCGTGTTCGATCGATTCCGTTAACAAGTTTAGTGACCACAACAACATGACACATTAATATTAATCAGCAAATCATCAAATAATCAACCAATAATCATAATCACACAAGATCTACATGATTTACACTAATATTCATCCATTAACCACCTTGTACATCACTTTAGCAAACTTTTAGACTTTGATCTTATATGTTCGTAATTTTTAACCGACGAAACTCTTATTAACCACTCTAGACAAGATCAAGAAGAGGTTTAGAGTCACTTACTACTAGCTCGAGGCTAGGGAAGATTCTAGTCGAAAAACGAGTGGTTAATAGCAACGTAGTGAGGTCCTTGGCAATCCGTAAGCACCGGGCTTCGTTAGAGACCTTCTTACACCTTGGAGAGTATGTGAAATGGTTGAACAAGGTTGAAAGATGATGGTGGTGGGGTGGATGTGGTTCAGCCGAGAACCATGGGAGGAGGGAGAGAGTTAGGGTGTTGGTGGGTTTGTGAATGAGAGATGATGATGCTTGGGACCTTTGGTGCATTCTTATAACCATCCTACATCCTTAACTCTTGTGTAACATGTCTAACTCTTGTGTAACATGTCCCTCATGCCCCAACATAATCAAATTAAATATTGCAACAAATCAACAAGGTGGGTCCTTGTTGGATCCGTGAGCATGGGGGGGGGGGGGGGTAGTAGATTAGGTGCTAACCAATTGGTTACAATCTAGTTATAATTCTAGTGTTAGTTTCATACTTTAGTTAGTGGATATTTTTAGGGGGGGTGTTATGATGTTCGGGGATCCTAACTGGCTCAGAAAATAAGAATAATGTGTTTGACAATATTTTTGTGTTCCGGGTAGAGTCCGGTTGTTCGGTTCGATTCTGTTCCGTTAAAGTGCTTAATTAATTCGTAAGGCGTCCTATTTATATATTTTTGTAACGTTTTTACTTTCTAACACTTAGGAAAATATAACGGACTATTTAGTGACCTTTCTGTACACTATTAGTATATTAACAAATACGTGTAAGCATAACACAGATATCAGAAAGCAGTTAAGTGATTCCACACAGTCGTCAAGCACATTAATTATTATTAATAAACTGTACGGTTACATGTAAATTTGAGGGTTGTCACAACAATCTTCATGATCTCAAAACATTTCATATAGTTTGAAAACAATTTTTTTTTCAAATGCATTGTCTATGTTATTTAAAAACATTGGCTATGTTTTCAAAAAACAACCTTCATAATTTCAAAATGTTTCATATAGTCTGAAAACAATATTAACACAGTACATTTTCTTATCAAGTGCATGATTTCGAAAAGCATCATTCATGTTTTCAAAAACCTTATACATAATTTCAAAATTCATCTCGCATGACTTTAAAACAATTTTTTTTCTATAAATATATACCTACCTAATACACCTACTTTATGATTTCAAAGGTATTATATATAAGGTTTCAAAAACATTGAACACATTTTTTTAAGAACCCCATGCATAGTTTTCAAAAATATTTTCTTCATACATTGACTTAACTTTCAAATTTCGCTTCATATGTCGCCTTGGCATATCTGGCATCTCAACTTCATAAGTATTTTTACTTCATGTTTTGACATAAACACATCCAGTGCAAGGTTTCAAAACATCTTCAACTTCTAACATCCATATGGGATCTTTTTATCTTCACATTTAGACCCTTGTGGATGATTATCATTCAAATCAGAGTCCTTAATTGGATTCCTTATGTACCTAAAATTCGAACATTTTGGTTCCTTATAATCGAAATCGAATTTTTCTTTTAAAAATCTTTCTATCTTTATAGTTAGATTCTTGATAATGTTTAAAGTACCAAATGAAATCCACGAGATGGATTCCTAGTGTGCTTTAAATACATGTGCTCTGTTAGCAAAACAAATTAACAAATTAAAGATCTAGATAAACAATCTTTGTGGTTATATGACTTTGTTTTAGAGTTACGTTTTAGAGTGTTTTCAATATTTTTGTAATAGCACTTCTCAAGTATTGTTATTCGCATTTCCTTCCCAAGGTGTATCTCATACTTGTGTATTCGCATTCTTGTGTTCGTATAAGTTAAGACCCTTGGATTATATAGTACTATTCCATGATTCATAAGAGACCCTTTTAGTGGTCTAGTCAAAAGGATTGATTCAAAAATCTGGTTAAGAATGACATGTGATGATATAAGCTGAAAAGACTCCTTGGTTGTCTATTAAAATCATTTATTGATTTAATAAAAGGGACCCTATGGTGGTCTAGTCACATTCATCACAAGATTTGTTCATTTGGTTTTCCCCTACACATTATAAAATAGACTGTGTGGACTATGCAAGGAATTGTGTAATTATGGACGCGTACGTAATTATAAAAATTCAGTGCACAGAAACCCAGTAAAACTTATTATGTGTAAGAACCGATAGCGACCACAATAACAAAATGTGAACGATGTAATGGAGGTACGGTGGACGCACCAATAACGCTTAATAGACTATTATATAAGTGTCCCTCCTATATTGTAAGCATGATGTTATTTAAAGTTACTAGAAGTTCAAGAACTCTAACCAGTGTTGTTCAATCTTTTCGAATTTATGTTTCAAGACCTCACAAGTTTCCTCTAAATAAAATTTCGGGACGAAATTTCCTAAAGTAGGGGAGACTGTGACACCTGGGTCACTGCGACCATCAAACAAATACCAAACCAATGAAATATTGTATTTCCTACTTGGGATTTGTACAAATATGTGTATCATTTGCACATATCAATTTTTGTTCGATTTCAAGCTTTAAATCACTGTCTGGAAGGTTATACGCGCACTGATGCGTAAATATAACCAGTTTAATGCAACGAACACTCCGGACTAGTGAAATAGGCTTAACATACCCTAAATAACCTTTACATAACTTAGAAATAAGTTTTGAAGGCTTTGGTATGGCAAAATCAAGTTAATTCGCTTACAGGGACTAAATTTGACAAACTGCGAAAGTATGCCAATTTGAACTGTAACAGACATTCCGGAACATGACCATAAGTTAAACATACCATGAATATCCTTTAC
>JARYGA010058972.1:0-29581 GCA_030545235.1 Helianthus tuberosus | reverse complement strand
GGCCAATATGACGCCAAAGGAGATGTAATGGCGTTATACCTAGACCAAGCGAAAGCATTGCTACAGAACTTTCATTCTTACAAAGTGCACCACATCAATCGAAGTGAGAATAAACCAGCCGACGCACTGAGTAAGTTAGCATCTACAAGCTTCCAGCATTTGGCCAAGGATGTGCGCATCGAAGTCTTGAGCAACCCATCGGTACCGTTGAGACAAGTGAATGTTATTCAGTTGGGGACGACGTCCTGGATGACCCCCATAATCATGTATCTTCAATCTGGGATACTGCCAGAAAACAAGGTTGAGGCAAGAAAGGTCCAATACAAAGCCGAACACTACCAAATGGTAGATGGGATCTTGTACCGAAAGTCATACCTCGGGCCATTGTTGAGATACGTCGACCCGGGGGACGCGAACTACTTGATCAGAGAAGTGCATGAAGGGATCTGTGGCATTCATGCCGGACCGAGAATGGTTGTAGCAAAAGTGATGAATGCCGGATACTACTGGCCCGGAATGCACCTAGACGCAGTGAAGGTTCTGAGAAGATGCAGCGGGTGTCAGAGACATGCCCCAAAGACGATGCGTCCCAAGAATGAACTAGTCCCCGTAACAACGGCATGGCCGTTTCAACAATGGGGAATAGATATGGTTGGCCCCTTCCCCGAAGCCCCGGATGCAGTGAAATTTATTATAGTCGTGGCTGACTACTTCACAAAATGGGTAGAGGCGAAGGCACTGGCGTCAACCACATCCATCGTAGTACGACGTTTCATCTGGGAACAGATAATCTGCAGATTTGGACTACCACTGAGAATTATCACCGACAATGGGACGAATTTTGCTGCAGAAGATCTTCAACGATGGCTCAAAGAGCTACACATAGAGCATACCTTCTCCTCGGTCGCGCATCCGCAGGGGAATGGTCAAGTAGAGGTCGTCAACAAGAGCATCGTAGATGGTATCAAAGCACGACTAGGAGAGAAAAGAAGAGGTTGGGTCGACGAATTGCCCAGCATCCTGTGGGCCCATAGGACAATGCCCAAAACAAGCAATGGCGAAACACCGTTCAGCTTAGTCTATGGGTCCGAGGCTGTGATACCAGCAGAGATCGGGCTGCCATCACCAAGAATGCTCTCCACGAACATGATCAACAACGAGGAAGAAAGGAGGTTAGACCTTGATCTTCTAGAAGAAAGGAGAGAGATGGCGGCTATCAATGAAGCGAAGTACAAAACAAAGCTGGAAAAGTATTACAACTCCAAAGTCCGCATCTGCACCTTCAACCCGGGAGATTACGTCCTGAGGGACAATGAGGCGTCTAACGCCGAAAAACCGGGAAAACTAGCCCCCAAGTGGGAGGGGCCTTATGTTGTAGATGCGGTACTCGGAAAAGGGGCATACAAGTTACGCACCTTAGACGACAAAGAGGTTCCAAGAACCTGGAATGCCCAACAGTTAAGAAGATGCTACATGTAATAGACCGAAGTTTCCCTATGTACTTGTAACGGTCGCGCGCCAACACAGTTAACATTAATACAAGAAGTGTTTGGCTATTCCTTTTCATGCGAATTTCTTGTCACAACTGCATATATTACTTCGGGCATACACGAAAACATCAATGGCTCGACCATTAGGAAACGTTGTAGACCTCCAAGGCCTGTCACAAACAAGTGCACAGCCGGGTCAAAAACATAACTAAAGCCTAAAAACCGCCAAATAAATACTTCGTGCCCACACAAACACGAAAGCATCGAACACATGGTAAATAAATATTGTAAAGACCCCCAAAGCTGAACACAGCTGGGTCCACACAATAACCTGTAAACTCGATCACTTCGTATTCACGGGCTAACCTGCGCACATAAACGACAGAATAAAACGTTGTAATTAACACAACACAACCTGTCAGCGTCATCATTTATTCGTGATACCTGAATCAAAGTAATCACACATGCACATATTGTAACGATAAACAAAATTCACGAGAAACTTAATTACATATCACGCATTAAACGTGCCAACAATAGCAAAACATGTCGCAGGTACGACAGCCATAAGTAAAATTGTTCACGAAAACATAAAGTAAATTGTTCCAGAAATTGTCTAGTGGGTTACAAGGCCATCAAGGCCCATACACGGCATACAAGCCGGACTCCTTCACTCCGGATGGCTAGGACCAGCGCCATCTCCATCTCCACGGGCCTTTTTAAGCAAAGCAACACCATCAGGCTTCCGAGCCAAGTTTTGGGCAGCTTTAACAACTCCAAACTCCAAAGAGGCAAACTCTTTCCACTTCGCGGCATAAGCACCAGTACAGTCTTCCTTGTAGAGCTCAAAACGATAGTCCTTCTCATTATTAACAGCTGCAGCCCTACCTTCGCTATAACCATCCTTCCGACCGCTGTTGTACCCCGCTTTACCCAACTCAAACATGTAGCTGGCAAGCTCATGACATTTCACTATCCGGTCAGCAATCTGCAAGAAACACACAGCAACGTAAGAAGAGCAATTAACACAAACCGAAAGTCAACACAAACAAATTAAGTTACCAAGGGCACCGCGCGCGAAAGCAACCACTTGCAATCGGCAGATACTTCCTCAGTAAGGAGTTCAGAGGCTTTGCACTCAGCAACCTTTTTCTCAACAAACTCCTCCAATGCAGCTATACGCTCAACATACGCCGCCTCTTTCTTCTCAAACGCAACACGCGCTTGCTCAGCTTCGTCGATAATCTTCTTCTTCTCACCAGATAACCTGATAATAGCATTACGTTGATTTTGCATTTCTGCATTAGTGCGCTCACAGGCAGCCTCCCAATTTTTCTGTTTATCAGTATTGGCCTGCTTCTCTTGAGCAAGTTTCTGATCTGCATCAGATACTCTCCATAACAAACCTTTCTGCTCAGCATTAAACTTCTCCTTTTCCTCCGCAAACACCTTCTTCTCATTTTCAAACTCCAGTGTCTCTTCCCCCATCAGCCTCCACTCACGAACAATCTCTTGAGAGGTGGCAAAATAGTTCACCCCAGCACGAACATGATCATCTAGCAAGTCAAACCGATTGCGCTTTTTCTGAAACATACTCACAAGAATATCTATTATGACAATGGCTTTAAGAATCATAATAAGATAGCGATGCTACGAATTTATAAATAGTTACAAATTTACTCACTTTATGTAACATTCCCATCCTAAATGACTGATGGGGCATCTTTACGTGTGTAAGTATGTAACAAACCAAACGAAATTATGTTAGTACTTAACATGTCGAGTTAATTGCCATTTTCGTCCCTATGGTTTGGTGGAAAATGCCACTTCAGTCCAAAAAAATTGTGCTAGTTCCGTCCTCAACATTTTTTAAACGTGTTACTTCAGTCCAAAAAGATAACGCTTTGCGCCAGTTCCGTCCTCAACGTTTTTAACGAGCGTTATCTTTTTGGACTGAAGTGACACGTTTCAAAAATGTTGAGGACGGAACTGGAGCAATTTTTTTTTGGACTGAAGTGGCATTTTCCACCAAACCATTGGAACGAAAATGACAGTTAACTCTAAGATGTCTCAGAATACGACATTTGAGGGGAAATTCAAAACTTAATTATAGCATTAAAATATGAAAGATCTTAATGAATCTTTTAACACTCAGTTCCTCCTTGATATTCTTGATAACCTTACATGCAAGAAAAAGAAATGAGTTATGAGCATATTGGCTGGTGGGCGAGTATGATAAGGCTGGACGGTATGGGGACCGTCCAGCATCGTCCTCCATCCGTCGTCGTCCCCCTCTCCATTGCTGGCCCTCCGTCGCCGTTCCTCCAGCGTCGCCAACGTCGGGGTCAGGACGTTTGGGACGCTCACAAAAGGACAAAAAGGTTAGGGTTTCACCAACATCCAGCCAAATACCCATCACCACCAACGGTGGAACCGCCAGGGATGCTGCCGCCGCTTGACGGCGGCGTATAGCGAAGAAGGAGCGGAGCGTTTGGCTCTCATCACCGGTCGTGTTCAGTCCCTATCATCATCACCTTCTGTAGCTCAATCGGAACTCTCATCTACACCTCTGTGCCCTACTTCCGTTTCCGATCAACTACCGATCTCCGGTATGTGTTTATTCAAGCTTTAATTGTTCTTAATTTGCTTCTGCAATTATTTTTGTAAAGATTTTCTACTGTAGTTGTGTATCTGTTAGTGTTTTCAGATATTTTGTGAAGATTTTGATTCTATTGATGTCCTGTTAGATCTCGATTTAGGTTGATTCATTGCAGTAATGAACTGATTTTGTGTTGATTACGTAGTTGACATTCATCAAATCTGCTACGTCTCTGATTGATTGAGCCGTAATTGTTCATAATTTGCTTATATGATCAATTTTCTCAAGGTGTTTGTTCTGCTGTATCTGTGAGGATATTTTGTGAAATTTTGATCAGAGATAACAAATTTGTTCTATCGAAAGCCTGTTAGATCTCGATTTGTTTGATTCATTGAAGTTATGAACTGATTTTGTGTTGTTTGTGTTGATTATGTAGAACAAACTCCACTAATATCCACCTCAAACGAATCAAAAAACCCCGTATCACAAACCCAAACCCGTCATCATAAAACATTCAGCCCTAAACAGTTACGATCCGCCATAACAGCTTCAGAAAACATCCGAATCATCTGTTCGATTGCATTTGCACTGTTAGTTATATTGGCAGGTGCAGGATTCCCTGTACTCGCTTGTATGAAGAGTGTCATACTTTTCAGGCCGCTTTTGCTACTTCTAGTGACCAATGTAACAATTGTGGCTGCACGTTCTCTTGCAAAAAGTCAAACACAGGTCAACAGGCGATGCGGGTTTTGCTGATCATATAGGTATGGCTTTGGAGTGGGGTTTGTTGGTGAAAACTGGTTCGAGTGCTTTGTTCATGGACTGTAGCGTTTACTCGGTAGTTCTCATTTGTGGCATGGGATTTTTGCAGTTATTTCTTTGATCATCAAGTCATTGCAGTCAACTTTTGAACCTTGAATGTTTCTCATATTTGTAGACATACAACTAGTTAAATTGTGATTACAAGAAAGGTTTTGTTTAAATGAAATCGTAGTGATAATTATTCGAGGTTGAAAATTTGGCAGGTATGGCAGTTGTCGAGTTACAATAATAAGCAATTTATTTTTCTATCTTATTTGATAAATGTTAGAAAAAGTAGATGAATTAAAAAAAAGTAAACTTGTGGGGTAGGATCATCCCCCTATTTCCAGTGTTTTAGAGTGCTGGATCATCCTCTATGGGACTATGATGTGGCGCCTATGCGGCGGATCATCCTCCAAAGGAGGATGGTCACCATACATTATAGCCTAACATAGAAATATAACTTTTAAATGGAATGTATACAAATAACAAATTCATTTCACATCAAGTAAATGTGTACATATATAAAATTGTAATAATGTTGCTTCATACTTTTAAATTTGTAAATGTAAGCAACAAATAAACTTGTAAATTTACATGTAATAAAAAGCATGAAAATTCAGGTAGTAAAAATGTTTATATAATGATGGCTACTAATGTAGCTGAGACTATCCATACGCCTCTAAACGGACAAATAAATAGACAATGTATATTATTTTGTCGAATCAATCCATATTTCTTAGGGTGAAGGGAGTGGTTAAACAGGTGAAAGTGACAAACTTTAAAATGGACCAATCAGAGTGTGCCATGTCAGCAAGTGTGAAGAGTTTAAACTTTGGTGAAAAGTGTTGGCAGTGGTGTAGACACTTGAAAGTGGCAAACTTTTTTTATTCTTTTTTTTATTTTTTTTATCTTTAAACACCCTTTCACCACCACCACCACCGGTTCCACCACCACCACCACCCTCAAAATCAACCCACCCTTATCACCTCCACCACCTCCTGGTCACCACCGCCGTAGCAACACCACCACCGCCACCGGTTCCACCACCTCCTGTTCACCACCGCCGTAGCAACACCACCACCGCCACCGGAAACCACCGCCACCAGTCGCCGTAGCACGGAAAAACATGCTCCAATCATGCTCCAATCATTATTGCCCCCCTCTCTCTTCTTTGGTCACTCGGCAACCCTTCACCGATTGTTCAAATTTGCCGAGCGGCAAAGGTGGCCGGCGGCGGTGTTGCCGCGCGGCAAACACCTTTGCCGTTTGGTTTGCCGAGCCACTCCCTTCACCCTTAGAATATGAAATTGACACTCTTCATAGCAAAATTGTCAAACCATAAAATGGGAAAAACAACAAAATATATAAATGACACCCTCAGTGTAAAACAGATAAAACATACAAGACGGTTCATATGCCTTAGAAATATTCCGAGAAGCACAATCCAACTAGCCACAACAAATAGGTAAAGTGTACGTTCAAGAATATGAACATTATAAGGCGGGAGAGTGTGGAGGCGCCACCAGGGCCACCTTAGCCCCTATAGCGCCACCCGGCGCCATCGTCCCACACCCAGCCATTCAACTCGGGGTGCTATAGGCCAGGCTCCACCATGGTACCGAGCTGAAATCGCGTTGAACGAGGAGAGTTATTTAAAATGTTACCGTTAAACAGTAACAGTTTAAAAAATTAATTTCCTTTTTTTATAAATTAATCCTATAAATACCTCACATTCTCTACATTTTTTATACCATTCTTTACACTTTCTCTACACTTTTTTATACCATTCTCTACACTTTTTACATCATTCTCTACAATGTTTCCCAACAACCAAAACCCATGGGACCCGAGCAATCCGTATTGGCAAAGTTTGCAAAACAACGAGCAAGAGGAGCGTTATCGACGAGACCCGCGTACGGGTGAGCTTGGATATTATCCGATGCCACCAAGCACCCCAACTTCTCCTCATCCCACCACTCCACCGATGCCCGGTTTTTACGGGTATTATTCTCAACCCCCATTTTTTTCCCCAAACCCAAAACATACCCCAAACCAAATCCGTACCCGAAACCCAAGCCGAACCCACTTCCAGAAAAAAACGAAGTCATCGAAAGAAGGATGAGTCCGAAAAACGTGCTACTAAGAAGGTCGAATTTTGGTCGCCTAATGACGAATTCGAGTTGGCAAAAGCATGGCTCGACGTATCGGAATACGAGATTGTTGGTAAATTTTATCTCCATATATTTTTTACATACTTTTATAAACATATAGTTTTGTAAATTTATTTTTAAATCAAACATATATTTTTGTAAATACACTTTTTATAGGAAATGACCAAGCCTTAAAGATATTTTGGGGTCGTATACGTGAGAAGTTTTTCGCCGCAATGGGTCGTGGCGAATATCGAACGCCCGACTCTTTTTCGGGAAAGTGGGGAGCTATGAGGACGAAGGTTAGCAATTTCAACAACATATATACTAATCTCGCCAACAATAGTTGAAGAAAAAGTGGTTCGAGCGACGTCGACGTCATGACCCAAGCCCACACTGACTATAGATTGTACCATGGGCATTACTTTACGTTGGTAACAACATGGGAGCTTCTTCGCAAATCTCTCAATTGGCATCTTGTACCACCGTTCAATCCAACCCGCCCTAGGTCTAAACGGTCCAAATCGACATCCACTACCGAACCATTAGGGTCCGATGCCCATACAACATTTAATCTAAACAATGATGTTGACGAATTTGAAGAACCAGAAGAGCTCCATCGACCACATGGTAGGGATAAAAGTAAGGCAGCGGCACGAGGAAAGTCTTCTTCAACGCCATCGGATGACCCATCAAAGTTGAGCGACTTCGAGGCGAGTCTCAATAAAATAATCTCGATTAGGGAAAAAGACCAACAAATGAAAATGGAGAAACAAATTCAAAAAGACATGGATTTTCTCGCGAGAGATTTGTCACATCTAGCGGAGGAGGACCGAGTCATTTTGGAGGCTCGTAAGGCACAAATTCGGGAGAAATATATGTAGTTTTTTTTCTAGTACCTTGTGTTTTTTTAATGACTTTGTAATGTTTTTATTTTATTTTTAATGAAGTTATGTTTTTTTTATTTTCTAGTTATTAAAAAGGCCATTTAATTTTAAAAATAAAATATATAAATAAAAAAATAATTAGGTAATGATGACAGGGGCTCCATTCCACACTCTGCAAGTTAAAGTGAGCGTGATAAACCCCCTAGTTGACATGGATCCTACGTGGCGATGACATGTCCTGATAAAGCCCCTAAAGACTCCATCCCTCACCCTCCAGCCTAAGCATATCCGTAGTAATCTCAATTATTTGAATGAAAATATTAGACCATGCGTAGTGGGCAACTTGATACCCTTGGGCGTTTGGCGCCATGTGGCAGCCTAGTCAGCAATGGGGCATTATTGGGCGTTTTCTAAAGCGGGTGTAGTGGGGATGGGGCATTATTGGGCAATATGTTTTGTAGTATTATTAAAATTAAAAAAAAACACCTAAAAATCTTACTGGCCAAGCATTATTGGGCATTATTGGCCAACCTTTTCCCCATTGGGCGTTTTTCAAACCACGCCAAGAAGCATTTTTGCAAGATAACGCCTAATAACGCCCACCTGTAAGACCGTGAGGTATGGGGCGGGGGTTTGGGCGTGGGTTGGGGGAAAACGCCCAAGCCACCACCCCGGCTGGGCTTGGGTTGGGGCGTGGCCCTTGGGGCTTGGGTTTCAAGCCGGGCGTGGGGCGGTATGGCCATGCTAGTTGGCTGAATCTCATTGGCTCACCCGCCACGTCAGGCGGTGTTTTTAAATTTCGAGTTTTAAAATTCAAACGGTCCCCCAATCTTCTCGAACCGCCACCCGGGTCTCCCAAAGGCCTCTATATATTGTAACCCCAACCCACTAGTCCCCCCATCCCACGAACCCAACAACCCCACCGGCTACCCACTTCTCTCGAACCCGCTACCCCCACTGGTCCACCCCATCCCACGAACCCAACCCCGCTATGGCATCCTGGACCCAGGAAGAGGAAATTGCTCTCGTCACAAGCGTCGTTGACGCTATGAAGGGTCGGCCACCGGGCCAAACAAAATATTGGGTGGAAGCATTCGGAGCCTACCGACATAACATCGGTAACGACCGCCACAACCTCAACGCGTGCCAACATAAATGGCGCGAGCTACGGCCCAAGCTCGAGCGTTTCAAGGCTTATTACGAAGCCGTTCCCGGTGGCGAGTTAAGCCACGAGGACCGGGTGGCGGTGGCTAACATAGAGTTTTGAGGCAAGGAAAAAAAGGCGTTCGACAAGATCGACCTTTTTTAAATTTATTTAACGCTTTAGGTTTGTTATTTTGTAATTTTTAGAAATTATGTAATTTTTAGTATTATGTAATTTTTAAAATTTTAATGAAGTTGTAGGTTTTTTTTATAAATGTTGTATGATTTTTTATAATTTTTTTGTATTTATTTTTTAATTATTCTGCCACGCGGTGCACCCAACCCAAGCCCAACCCACGCCGCGCCATACCCGCGGCCACGTAACCAGGCAGTGGGGGGGGGGGGGGGGGGGGCTCCCATTCCACGTGTCAGCATATGCCCCAACCCAAGCCCCACCACCCCACGGCCTAATAGAGAAGGGGCGTTATTGGGCGTGATCGGACAATTTTTTTTAAAAAAAACGCCCCACTGCGCAAGTTCTCATACTAGAAACTTTAAGAAACGCGTTTACTTCCTTTTTTACCTCTCCTTTCTATAGTAATATTTTATTGTGATCACTCTCTTGACCATTGATTTGACTTTCTTTTTTCTATTAAGAAACAGTTTGCTTCCTTTTTTACCTCTCCTATCTACAGTAATATTTTATTGTAATCAATCTCTTAACCATTGATTTGACTTTTTCTTTCTATACTTAAAAACCTAACTTTATATATGTATAATGTTTTGATTTGAATTGAGAACAACCACTTTATTAAGAAGATATGAGCAATCTCTACATCTTGTTTTTCACCTCCACAAATATGTTTTTTAATACGTAGATACTAACACAAACTGAAGTTTATTGTTATAATAAAACTATGTTTCAATAGCAACTTTAAAAAAGGAAAACAAACCGGGAGTGGTCCACCTAAGAACATGAAATCAAACAAAGAAATGATGTCTAACTTTTTTCGCTTTTTGCCTCCTAAAATTTCAATCTTTCACTTTCCAGAAACATAAAGAACCTTCACCTTTTCTTATTTTACTAAATTACCCCGAAGCTTATCCATTAACCTAGTCACGTTTTCTTCTTTTTCAAAGTGGGCTTCACCTCTCTTCTTAATACATTTGTTCACAAAACTTTCTTTTTTATATAAAGCTTGAGTAATTATTATCTATATACATGTATATTAATTCATTCATTGTATACTATTGTATAATGGTGTATAATACGTAGGAATTAGGTTCACCATTTATAAAATATAATTACAAAATATATAATAACGAGACTCTCGTTATTCGTAGGAAATATCATAGTACAATACCGGTTGCAATAACTAAATAAAAAGAATATAAAATATAATTATATATACCAATCTTGATTCAAGCCGCATCTCTGGTGGGTCCTTCATGCGCACTTGATAGCATTCTAGACTCGAGTATTCATCATCTTGAGTCTTGAAAAATACTCCTTGACTGCAACAAAGAGCACACTAAAACGTTGACGATTTTGGTTGAGGCACGTGTTCAACACGCTTCCCTTAAAACAAATTTCGCGCCTCTACTAAAGACGACGCGTCTGTCTCCCATGGTACAACAGCCGAAGCAGTCTGTACTGCCGGAAATGGCCACGCGCCCGAGGTTACATCGAATAGAATTATATTGTTTGAACTTGTGAAAAATAATGATACGAATGTGATGGAATCGAGTAGAGAAAATTCATCTCTCTATAATTCCCAACAAATGGATGTTCAAGTCTTCACCACTTCTCCAAGAATTCTTCATACATATTATTTTTCTCTTGTAGTTTTCTCATCATTCCAATGAGTCACATACCCTACCATTTTTTTTACAAGAGTTGTATGTAGTGAAGAGTTTCTTGGTGATTTTATTAGAGACATAAAACTCTAATAAAAGCTAATCAAGTGACATAAAACTCTACTCAAGAGTTTCATATATGGAGTTTAATTAGTAATTATAATTTCATTCAGTTATAAATTAACTAAATATCCATTCACTAAATTTCCAAACAATCCCCCACATGAATGGAGATTGTTCAAAACACTTAAAATTTTCAATGTAACCTCGACAGTTGAGTTTTGCATACGATAGGTAGGTGTTACCCTTTGAACCTTCGCTCATGAAATGCACTTAGCCCACTAGCTCTGAGTAGATCTCGATGTCTTTGAACTCGTCTGCCATTTGTGTAGACGACAATACACTTCACACAAGACTCTCCCTAGCCGGGTCATCTCCTCATAGTCGTGTCCAATAATGGTCGTGGAACACTTTCCTGGTTCTACGAGAGCTCTAGGAATTGTGCCCCCAATTCCATTCGAAGCGACCCCACTTCTCTCTGACATAGGTGATTCTCCTTAGATCATTAAAAGCATTGTGGTTATCGTTATTTATCCAAATCATTTACCACATATTATGCTTAGCCTCACTCTTTGCCACTGAATATCATAGGAATAAACTAGGACGTATTTAAACACCCTTTTATACTTTGGGGGTATGTATAACATTATTAGCTTATGCATATCATTTATGCCCCCACAGTGACCACCTTTAGGCATATGAGTTAGTTGTCCTATTGAACTTAGATCTTGGGATCTCCTGTCAACTAAGTTAGGTGTCCTTCACATACCCTTTTTCCATGGGCTTCAGTCTCATTCCACAACTTGATCTCTAATAAACCCTCAGGTTGTTGGATCCATAACATTAACAAATAACTTTGTGTATTTGAGATTAGTTGTCATGATGTGTTCTTAACTCATAAGTTAATTTTGCCTATTGTCAACTTCTAAGACTATAACCTCAGTGGCCATCTGAATTTGGTTATAATATGTCTTTGTAAGATACGCTTATCATTTAAGGCAAACACATCTCCATTACGCACTACGACCTTTGTGTCCTCCACATAGTCGTCTGTTTGCAATGTTAGATTGGATTTCAAAATCCTTATTGCCAAACTTTTATGATACAAATGCAAGACACCCCCACATTTAAGTGTTATAGGATATCATCCAGATGGGGTAATGAAAACCATTTCTACATACCCTTATAGGGTTGTTTCTAAATGGATCCTTCCCCACATTTCTTGCCATTTGATCAACATTTTCGTAACTTCACTTATGATGACATTTGTACACATATGATTGAACAAGATCAACCTCATTCTGTGAATTCAACTCATATTGCATTCCGAGTTGACCAAAGCAACACATGCCATTGTCATAAGTTTGTCACCAATTTAGAATAATTCTAATTTAACATCTAGAATAAGCTTAGACAATGAGTTCTCCTCATTAGCTTTTCGAACAAACTCTTAAAAAGTTATATGTCTTTTCCTTATAATGAATGAAAATTTTCCCTCGACTTTGTCTATACACAAATTCTTTTTGTGTTCATACACATTTGAATGTTTAGAGTTAATTAGTCTCCGTCAAGACCCATAATTAACCAAGTACTAGTGTAGCATGCTTTAGACTACAATACTTTAGCATGTGAACAGAAGATGCATCATTCTGATTCTTCACAGCCCTAAGGATATCATAATATCACTTTGCAACATTCATCCCTTGTTAAGACAAAATAATGAGACTTATTCATAATCCTAAAACATCAATATTTAGGAAGGTCTCACAAATTATTGTATATAGCACATAGCTAAATTTCATCATTCATTTAAGGAACATAACTTGATTACCTTTGATCTCTAACAATCTACCATTGACTCATAAGTACTTAAACATAAGTCTTAATCCAAGTCACTTGGTGAACACATTCATTACAAACAAGATGAATGTTTCTTGTCTACAATCACTATTATGCGTGAGATAGAGTTAACTAGATCGACACTCAAAAACATGGCATTCATAATTTTGCCATAAGTGATTTGCACACATCTATTGTTATTCATTAGGAGATATGTATATTTAGGATGCTCTCCCAAATGAAGGTAAAATCTCCATATAGATCTAACAATAATCAAGTGGTAGACGCATCTACTTATAAATCTCGCAAGATTTATTAAAGGTATACAATAACATATAGTACTTTTACTTTCATATGTTAGAATTCACACTTGTGAATTTTTCAATGACTTCTAATGAAGTATGCGACATGAATGTCGTTAGTGTATTTCATCTCAATACACTCACTACGCTCTTTCATTACTCATTCATGATGTGGTTATACATTTGATGTTTCGTCTTTGACTTTTAGTCAATGTAACAACTCTCAAGTTGTTTATGTCCAAGTATTTTCATGTACTATCCGTTTAAAACCATATTCTTTTAAACAATGTATAACCGACGTTATAATTATTTTTCACAAAAATAATTTATATGTCACAACCATTAGTGATTTATCTATTTGTAAAAAAATTGCATGTGTTATCCGAAGATATTGAACACAAAACAATAAAATACATTGGAAACTAAATCATAAGTGCCAATCACTTTTGAAATTTAAACGGAAGCATAGCAAAGTGCTTTTATCTTCAACACTTTATAATCTGACCGAAATCTTCTCAACAATATCGTCCCATGGCATGTCTTAAGGTACTCCCTCAATAAGACTCCATGCACTTGTAAGTACAAGTTCCTTATTTCATTTTGAAACTTTAAATTTGGACAATTATGCTCAAAACAACACCAAGTTGTTACAAATACTATATTTAAGTAGTAAATTTGAACAATTAAATTTGCTCACAACAACACCAAGTTGTTTTTCACCAAATAACATCCACCAGACTGTTACTTTGTTCACCATATGCTACTTCTAGTAAGAGTAGCGAACCATTTGAATTATCAATTTTATGCAAAACTTTGTTTTAAAAATAATTTTAAAACAATTTCTTAGTTTTGCAATATACAATATTAATAATATCAATTAGGGTTATGAAAATATAGATCAAACCCAAAATATCAAATGGTTTTATATTGATTAGTCTTACTACACATGTACTAAACATTTTCTAACACGCATGTTAAAAAATGTTATAACAAGCACATTATAGAATCGAACGTTTACATAAAACGTTTTCCAAAGATATAGTTTATAAAATAAACCATTTCTCATCATTTTTAATGCACTTATAGCCAATTAAATGTTTACATAAAACATTTCTGTTCATTATGAACAATCTCTAACCTCGTACTCGTGATACACATTTTCTAACACACGTGTCAGAAAATTTAAGTCATTTTATATAAAACATGACAAATCACAAATTAAAGTTGGTGGTAAAATCACACACAACTACACCATCACTTTATGGTGATTTATTTCTTGTATTCTTACTCTTGTATTTTTTTTTCAATCTCATCAAGTTAGGCACATAACATACTTTTAATACAAGTGACATGGGGTGGAGATAAGTCTCACTTAATTAAAGATTTTATTAGAGACATAAACTCTAATAAAAACTAATAAATTGACATGAAACTCTCCTTAAGAGTTTATCTTCCATATGAAGAGTCTAGTAAATGATTTTAATTTCATTAAATTCATATAAATACCACACCATCACTTTATGGTGATTTAATTCCTTGAAGCCAATCAAACATCAACTTCAAAGTATGACATTTTATTTCTAAATCATACAAAACATTAAAAACAATGCTACAACAAATTGCTTATATAAAATGTCAACATAAAACATTTCAAAGCATTTGTATTTTAACCATTTTTAACAATCATGTTAAAATGAAAGAAATTTTAACGCGCACGTTAGAAATATTAACATTTCCACAAAATGTTAATTCAACTTGCTAAAAACACATACATGGTTCAAATAAATAAGTCATTTCTAATACACACGTTAGAAACCGAACAATTAAAAAATTGCTTCCAAACTAACGAGTTTCATGAACGTTTCTAACACACATGTTAGAAGACAAATGATTACAAAAATCATTATAAGACTTATTTGTTCATATCAATCCATGGGTGGATGAAGAGTCTACTTTAAATAGAGACTTAATTAGAGACATAAAACTCTAATCAAGTAACATAAAACTCTTATTTAAAGACATAAAAGACTCTACTTAAGAGAATTTAACGTTTACAAAAAAACGTATGGTTTACACCAATAATTCCGGTCTAACACACATGTTAGAAAATTTAACGTTTACAAAAAAACGTATGGTTTACACTAATAAACCCGATCTAACACAAAAGTTAGAAAAATTAACGATTCCCAAAATCGTTTCAAAAACCAAACGGTTGAACCAAAACTATTCGTTTTGTACCGCAATATCAAGAAATCCAGACACAACAAGTTGTACCACATACATATTTCCCAAACGAAAATATTTATAAGATCATAGTCTTTAAAAATATTTTTTTATTATAAATCCTTTTGTGAACCCAAATTCCTTATAAATAAGGTTTTAAGATTGTAGCAACAATCTCACGAAATCTGTTTTAAGTTTGTAGGAATTAGGTTCACCATTTATAAAATATAATTACAAAATATATAATAACGAGACTCTCGTTATTCTTAGGAAATATCATAGTACAATACCGGTTGCAATAACTAAATAAAAAGAATATAAAATATAATTATATATACCAATCTTGATTCAAGCCGCATCTCTGGTGGGTCCTTCACGCGCACTTGATAGCATTCTAGACTCGAGTATTCATCATCTTGAGTCTTGAAAAATACTCCTTGACTGCAACAAAGAGCACGCTAAAACGTTGACGATTTTGGTTGAGGCACGTGTTCAACACGCTTCCCTTAAAACATATTTCGCGCCTCTACTAAAGACGACGCGTCTGTCTCCCAGGGTACAACAGCCGAAGCAGTCTGTACTGCCGGAAATGGCCACGCGCCCGAGGTTACATCGAATAGAATTATATTGTTTGAACTTGTGAAAAATAATGATACGAATGTGATGGAATCGAGTAGAGAAAATTCATCTCTCTATAATTCCCAACAAATGGATGTTCAAGTCTTCACCACTTCTCCAAGAATTCTTCATACATATTATTTTTCTCTTGTAGTTTTCTCATCATTCCAATGAGTCACATACCCTACCATTTTTTTACAAGAGTTGTACGTAGTGAAGAGTTTCTTGGTGATTTTATTAGAGACATAAACTCTAATAAAAGTTTCACTTAATTAGTAATTTAATTAGAGACATAAAACTCTAATAAAAGCTAATCAAGTGACATAAAACTCTACTCAAGAGTTTCACATATGGAGTTTAATTAGCAATTATAATTTCATTCAATTATAAATTAACTAAATATCCATTCACTAATTTTCCCAACATAATATTGTATACTATTGTATACTATGTATAGAGAAAGTGAATGAATAGTAATTGTATTTATTTTAAAGGTTTTTTTTTTTATGTGTTATTTAGTGGTTTTTTATATGTGTTTTGTGGTTTTATAATATATCTTATATATGATTTGCGTTGGTTTTTTATTGATGTAAATCACATGTATTTTTGGGTCATATCAAGATTTTTTTTTATTTATGGGTTGCTGTAACGAATGTACGTGGTGTAACAAAACAAACTGATGCCGACCAAATTCCCGATGTGTTGCTCTATTTTTTGTCATATCATCATTTTCCCCCCTCTATTGGTAGTAATTGTATTTATTTTAAAGGTTTTTTTATATGTGTTATTTAGTGGTTTTTTATGTGTTATGTGGTTTTTTTATATATCTTATATGATTTGCGTTGGTTTTTTTATCGATGTAAATCACATGTCGGTATTTTCTGGTCATATCAAGATTTTTTTTCTTTATGGGTTGCTGTAACGAGTGTAGGTAGTGTAACAAAACAAACCGATACCGACCAAATTCCCGATGTGTTGGTCTATTTTTTGTCATATCACGATTTTTTTTCTCTATTGGTTGTTATAACAAGTGTCAGCCGTAGTTAAACGAACTGATACTCATTTTTATTTATTTAGTTTAATTTACAAAGAAAAATGTTAATCAGACGATATTTAATACCCATGTCACCATGTATGGTAAAAATGTTAATCAAAAGTAAGGAAGCATTTGAGGTAAAAAATTATATGATGAAAAAGAAACTGTTTTGGGGAGAAAAACTTTTCAATGGCTTCACAATCTTCTGTTCCACAGGTTATGATGGGGATTAAAGGATCAACCTGTAATGAACCAAAAAATGTTGAGTAGCAATTCTTACTTACTTGATGAATTCAGGAGGTTCGAAAACGAGTAAAGGTTTGCTATCTCATAATGCGAATGTAAAAAGGTGACCATTTATTAACGAATTTTAACGCAATATTGAAATGGGTAAAGTTTTGGGATATAACATGGAAGGGTCTAAGGCAGATTTGGAAAAATTGATAGGTGCGGAGAGGGTTGCTTATGAGCCGAGACGAACTGAGGGATTGAGCGAGTGTCTACCCGTACTGTGCTCCAATTGAAACTGAGCGGCTCGGCTCTGTTCGAATTTAAGGAAAGAGTTAATTACTGTTTTCGTCCCTGTGGTTTGTCAAAAATCACTATTTCAGTCCATTAGTTTAAAATTTGCGATTTCAGTCCCTGTGATTTCACTTTCGTAACCATTTCAGTCCAGTCTCCTAACACCGTCTATTTTACTGTTAAGTTTTTAATAAAATACCTAAATTACCCTTGTGTTAATTAAATATGGACTTATATGATTTTATTATTGGATTTATATGATTTTATTGTTGTATGACATATGGACTTAAATTGGATTGTATTGTATTGTTCGACCCACCATGGCTTCGGCAGAAGTAGAAGTCTTGCACTATTTTTACATATATGGTTCCAAAATTTTAATTTTGGATTTTAGAATGAGAAAATGTCCAGGTAAGCATTATTTTTCAAAGTTATTATGTTAACTGATGCTCCTAGGAAGATATTAATTGGGCTGGGGTAATGGGTCGCCGGACATAAGAGGGTGGGGTTGTGATGCCGGAGATGATGACCGGAAACTTTTGCCGGAAATGAGAGCAAGGATGGAGTGGGGTGGGGTAGCGTGGGGTTGTGTTTTAACAAGTGGGTCCTAGAATACAATCTTTTAAATTTCCATGGTTTTTTATTTAATTAACACAAGGGTAATTTAGGTATTTCATTAAAAACTTAACGGTAAAATAGACGGTGTTTGGAGACTGGACTGAAATGGTTACGAAAGTGAAACCATAGGGACTGAAATAGTGATTTTTGACAAACCATAGGGACGAAAACAGTAATTAACTCATTTCGATATCTTTTTGTTTTTTATTAATAAGGGCATTATGGTCAATTCACGTGTACTTAACAGAATAAATGGATGGGGTTAACGGAGGTGGACTGAAATGGTTACGAAAGTGAAACCACGGGGACTGAAATCGCAAATTTTAAACTAATGGACTGAAATAGTGATTTTTGACAAACCACAAGGACGAAAATAATAATTAACACTTAAGGAAATGAGCAGAAAATATTGCTCAAACTCGCTTGGTTTACAACCGGACAACACAGTTTTGCTCTTTTTGTTATGTTTGACCATTTTTCTTTTATACGGACCATCAACCTCCCAAAATGTGGGTGCACATTAGAAAAATTCTTACGCTTTCACTTTTCACCTACGGCGCTCCATCGTCCTTATATGTGAATTCATCATCGAGCTCAAAACTCTCTTCATCACATAAATCAACATGAGAAGTCTCCATTTTATTTGATTCTTTATTAGAAGACATACTACAAAAATAATACATAAATTTAGGTTAAACGACGATCATTTAAAATAAGGATTAGTATAAATACTTGTTATGTAGATTAGCATACTAATTGTGTATACATAACAAGTTATTGATAATTTATGCTAAATCCACTTAAAATTTCAATATTGAATAGGGTGATAATTATAAACATAATTATATATTTGTATATGTATATATAGGAGAAGGATTCGTTAGGAACCATCATTTATTGCGAAAAACACGAGAACCAAGTGTGAACACAACAAAAAAAATACCTAAAAAATAAAAAAAACACTAAAAAAAACTTTTTAATATATTATTTTTAAAAATCGCTATATTTCGTCACAAAAAAAAACAAAAAAAAAAATAAAAAAATTCGAGTAACAATTATACATGCACATGTGCATATGCATCATTTCTTTGAAAAATTCCGTAATACATTACTAATATCAGACAATTGCACTTTCATTTACACTACCATTCATAATACACTACTTTTTATATTAACAATATTAGAAATGCACATGTGCATCTATATGTATGAACTTGTTATAACATTAACAACACTAGAAATGCACATGTGCATCTATATGTATGAACATGTTATAACGTGTTTTGGTACACCACTTTGAATACACTTTCTCTTTCATCTATCATACCATCCATAATACACTACCATTACCTCCTACCATCCGTAATGCAATACCATTGTCTCCTACCATCCATAATACAATACCATTACCGATTTCTCACTTTGTTACATGTACATCAACACCCTTTATACCATCCAAACAACATATTACATCATAAAGTGACAAATATAATCAAACCATCAACCACTAGATATAACTAACCAAAACACATGTATATGGGTATATTTCATCATTTAAAATCACAATTTTTTGTACCAAAACACGTTATATCATGGTTATACGTAATGATGCACATGTGCATTCTTATTATTGGTAATGTAAAAAGTAGTGTATTGCGGATGGTAATCTAAATGAAAGTGCATTTTTCTACTACTGCTAATATACTATGGAATTTGTCCAAGAAATGATACAAATGTATATGTGCATCCATAACTGTTACTCGAAAAAAAAGTTTTTTTTGTAACGAAATATAGCGACTTTTTATAAAACTTTAAAAAAAAAATTGTGTGTTTTTTGGATTTTTTTAGGTATTTTTTGTGTTCACATTGGTTCTCACAATAAAGGTGGTTCTCACATGAACCTTACCCTATATATATATATATATATATATATAATAAATTAAAAAATATCCAAGCCAAACCGATCCGATCAAATTTTTGCTTGTGCTTGGCTAATTTATAGATAAGGGTGCTAAACGGGTCGTGTTCGCGGGTTGGCGGGTTCAACCCGACCGAACACAAATTTTACACAAACCCGAACCCGACCCGAACCCAAAAATCGTATCATACATATGAACCTGAACACAACCCGAAGTTTCGTGGGTTGACCCGAACACGACCCGTTCAACTCGAATTTTTTTATTTTTTCTCTGAAATTAATATATTAAAATTAAAATTTACTAAAAAAATACAAATGTATATAATAATATCATATTTAAATTATAAAATCTATGTTAATTTCTCTTTTTAAGTTATAATCGTGGCATAAAATACATACCCTATTTAATTTATGATATAAAATATATTGTAAAAAAATATAATACAGTATAAATGAGTTAAACGGGTCAACCTGCCAACCCGTCCAGGTTGACCCGAACCCTACCTATTAACCTAAACGGGTTCGCGGGTTCAACCTGAAATTGACCCGAGCCCGTTTAGGCTAAACCTAAACCCACGAATTTCGTGTTAGGTTCGTGTCGGGTTTTCAGGTCGTGATAGAAATTCACACCTTATTTACAGACCTAACTAAGTCGATTAGCTGGTTTACAATCGAGCGAAAAATCAAGCGAGCATTTTCCGAGAAATTTCTGAGCAAGTGGCAAACACTTTGCCCATCGCTGGGTACGAAGAGTGTTGATAACAGTTCTCAATGAATAGAGTAAATTAGTGTTTGAGTCCCTGTGATTTGATGATTTTAACTACTTGAGTCGAATCCTTAATTTCTTAACTATCTGAACAACTCGGTTTTCCAATTACACCAATTTGAATCTAAATGACTAACTCCATTCAACAAATCCGTTAGATTTTTTGTGAAAAGACAAACTTGCCCATGTTATAAAAAACAAATTGAAAAAACTATATGTAAATGTTAAATAAAAAACTAAAAAGTATATAAAAACTAATTTAATACTTTTTAATTTAAAACCCAAACCATCCCCTCTTTGTAATCTCTCTTAATGTTTTAAATATCGGTATGTACTAGCTGGTAATATCAGATACTAGACAGTCAGACACGAGTCGGTACGAAAAAGGCTTATTAAACTAGAATATAGTATTTTCTATAGCGCAGGTAAATCCAGTTCAAACCGGTTTGCAAATTCTTCAAATTTGGTTTTTATATTTTACTTAAAATACGATATCAAGGTAATAACCGACCCTCCATATATTTGGTAATTAACCTTGTGTTACCAGTTCATTCGTACGCTACTCACGACCTTCTAATCTTTCATATTCCGGCGTGAACTTGATGCATACCCTAATATCATAAACTTATTGTACACTTTTACTTAAAAAAAAACTTTTTTGAAAAATTGACTACTTTTGGATTATTTTTTTTTTATTATTACGGACTCATGTACTTTTGGATTATTTTTTAAGTTGAAGTTATTTTTTTTGAACGGCAATGAGTGACGTGTCAACCACCGTGACATCGGGCGCTGTGGCCAAGGTCGACTACTTGACTGTCGCCAGCCCTTTGGCTCTCCCAGATGCGCGAAAACCCGACCTCCACCCGCCCGAAGGCACGACAGTGGAATAATCGGTAAAACCTCGCCTCTCATCCAAGACGAACCGGCGCAACCCGTATTCGCCCTTCACCTGGATGTCGTAGAAAAATAATGGGGAGAGTGGGAGTCGAACTTGGGTCATAAGGAACACCAAGTCTTTCTGATGCGGGCCCAAGTGTGGAGGAGCGGGCAATCTTGTATTTGGAGGCCCAAGATCGCGTAACAAAATGGGCTTCACTAAAATGGCTCTAACTTAGGCTACGGGGGTCCGTTTTGGGCGTGTGACCAGGCGAAACGAACGTGAGAACGAGCTCCATCTTGCTACAAACCGCCTATGGCGGTTTGGGTCATCGTCCAGGCCAAAAAATCGCTTATTTCTATTAGTTATTTGCATTTTTATGTTTTTTGAGGTATTTTGGGCATTTTGTTTTTGGGCTTGTGTTTGGCCCGTTATCTTTTTTAGGTCCATTTCGAATTTCTATTCTTATTTATATGTCCCTCTAGTTATTTGAACAATCAGATTTTAATTTTGAGAAAACTCATATTTCACTTCAAATTCCGTGCCCTTTGGGTTGAATATTGGGGTTGGGGAAGAACTACACGGGTATTCGTAGAATCAACGTGTTTGATCTTCATTTTCGTATTTCACGCTACATCACTTTCCCAAACCGCTCCACCACTACCTAATTGGCAGTTGAAGTTGTATTTTTACGGAATTATAGGGTTAACTAGTCAACCCAGTTTACAATCGGTTGGACCATTCTTAAGCCAAACCTGGTATGATTTAAAATCCGGTTTTAAAACATTAATCTCTCTCCTCTCTAAACGACCACAAATACGGTTTGTAAAACATTAATCTCTCTCCTCTCTAACATTAATCTCTCTCCTCTCTAAACCGAACACAATCCGGTTTTTAAAACATTAATCTCTCTCCTCTTTAAACCGACCACGACACCCAACAATACTTTTTTAAGTCTAAAATTCAGTTATCTAGTGCACCACCCTATTACATCTCTCTAAACGTTCAGTTTTCCAATGAGTATTGTGGCGAGATCTGCAACAGGAGGTTGGTCCGACTTTGTTCTAATGTTAACTGTTCTAGAATGGACCTCCATAATTCTCCTTCTAGACTCAATCTTCTCCTATTTCATCATCACATTCTCCCAATTCTTTAACCGAAACCCCTTGTTTCTCGTACGTTCATCTCGACCCCCAAAACAAAAATTCACACAAAGATCTTTTTAGTGAACGACGTTCCAAAGAGGTTTCATAATTGAGCTTTTGTTCACAACATAAAAAGTTAGTAGAATTGTATGATATGTGTGACAATTGCTTATATGGTGAGAATTTGAAATATGCTACGTTTTGTTTGAAAAAGATTGATTTTGTTGAAATTGATGAAGAAGGTGAGGTGGGTTTGAGGTGTTCTTGTTATGGGGTTCATTTCAAAATAAATATGATTGATTATTCTTCTTATTTTATGATTAATTCTTCATGAAATCGGTTGGATTATAGTTGGAATCAGTTCGTAACAATTGAACTAATTGATGTTTTAGAGTTGCTTGTGCGGAGGTGTGGTGGTGCGGAGGTGGTGGGGACGGCACTGGTGGTGGCAATGGATGAAATGATGATGATGATGATGATAAAATAGGTAAATTAAGTTTTTGTAAGTACCTTATGCCCGAAAAAAAATTTTAGTTCACATTAAATAATCAGGTTTCGAGTCACAACCTTGTTGTCTCGAGTCGGAACCATGGTCTCGACTACTATATCTTATGAGATCTCGACTCATGATGAGGTCTCGAGTCGCAACCACGGTCTCGAGTCGCAACCTTATGGTCTCGAGTTATGACCTTATGGTCTCGAGTCGAGAGCTTTGTCTCGAGTTATGACCTTATGGTCTCGAGTCGAGACCTTTGTCTCTAGTTGTAAACTTTTGAGCCCTTATGATTTCGAGTCGAGACCTTATGGTCTCGAGTCGAGATCTGTTGGTCTCGAGTTGTGAAGGTTTAAGGACCTGATGATTTCGAGTCGAGACCTTATGGTCTCGAGTCGAGACTGATGGTCTCGAGTCGTAATCTGATGGTCTCGAAACTTCCTGTTAACAGCTGTGAATGTGAAAACATAACTGAAAATTCGAATTCTAAGAGATTATGAGATATGGTTTCCTATTCTAATGCTGATCTGATTTTGTCAAATATCTCGAAAAATTATAATCTGTTTATCTAATAACAGTTTTCGAAAATCTTTAGAGAACAAAATCAGATCAAAACAGGAAAACACTTAATAATCCGAATCATATTCCAAAACATAATAGAATTTTTGAATTTTCCTAAGAACATGATGAACCCTTAAAAACATAAAACATAAATTCTGGAACCCGAAACCTGAATTTTAATAGTTTTTCTAAACAGATTTCGGTTAAAACATAACCCAGTTGAATTCGAGTGAACATATAATTAATCCTTTTTCCGAAAACAGTGATCTCGAGTCGTTCTCAATGACTCGAAACTGGCTGTTACAGAAGATTTTCAAAAAAATTCCGTTTTCCAAGTTTCAATCCCAGAATTATGGATACGAAAACAGAACTGACTAATCAACATATGCTCTAATACCACATGTTGGTTCAGTTCTGTTTAAACATAATGGAAAACATGAAAAGCATACCTGTTACAGCAGACAGTGCGGTGGAGAATCCAGTAATGGAGTTCGACATGCTTGTCATCGTGATCTGGTTCCTCCTTAGGGTGCTGACTGATGATGGGGACTTAGAAAACCGAAAAGGGTATCGGCTTAGGAGATGGAGGTCGAACGTGATGTTATGCTTATGGGGTGTTTCTAATGTGTAATTGTCTAACCCCTTAACCTCCACATAATTCTCCTTATATAAGCACCCAGGAGGAAACCTAATTAGTTAATAAGGGTAATATGGTCCATCAACAATTACCAACTAATTATTTAATAGGTTATTATATATTTTGATCTATATTATGTAAATAATTATAATGGCTATAGATTAAATAATAATACATAATATATTTAATCTTACAGTGAGATCTGCAACAGGAGGTTGGTCCGACTTTGTTCTAATGTTAACTGTTCTAGAATGGACCTCCATAATTCTCCTTCTAGACTCAATCTTCTCCTATTTCATCATCACATTCTCCCAATTCTTTAACCGAAACCCCTTGTTTCTCGTACGTTCATCTCGACCCCCAAAACAAAAATTCACACAAAGATCTTTTTAGTGAACGACGTTCCAAAGAGGTTTCATAATTGAGGTTTTGTTCACAACATAAAAAGTTAGTAGAATTGTAGGATATGTGTGACAATTGCTTATATGGTGAGAATTTGAAATATGCTACGTTTTGTTTGAAAAAAGATTGATTTTGTTGAAATTGATGAAGAAGGTGAGGTGGGTTTGAGGTGTTCTTGTTATGGGGTTCATTTCAAAATAAATATGATTGATTATTCTTCTTATTTTACGATTAATTCTTCATGAAATCGGTTGGATTATGGTTGGAATCAGTTCGTAACAATTGAACTAATTGATGTTTTAGAGTTGCTTGAGCGGAGGTGTGGTGGTGCGGAGGTGGTGGGGACGGCACTGGTGGTGGCAATGGATGAAAATGATGATGATGATGATGATGATAAAATAGGTAAATTAATTTTTTGTAAGTACCTTATGCCCGAAATTTTTTTTAGTTCACATTAAATAATGAGGTTTCGAGTCACAACCTTGTTGTCTCGAGTCGGAACCATGGTCTCGACGACTATGTCTTATGAGATCTCGACTCATGATGAGGTCTCGAGTCGCAACCACGGTCTCGAGTCGCAACCTTATGGTCTCGAGTTATGACCTTATGGTCTCGAGTCGAGACCTTTGTCTCTAGTTGTAAACTTTTGAGCCCTTATGATTTCGAGTCGAGACCTTATGGTCTCGAGTCGAGATCTGTTGGTCTCGAGTTGTGAAGGTTTAAGGACCTGATGATTTCGAGTCGAGGTCGAGACTAATGGTCTCGAGTCGTAATCTGATGGTCTCGAAACTTCCTGTTAACAGCTGTGAATGTGAAAACATAACTGAAAATTCGAATTCTAAGAGATTATGAGATATGGTTTCCAATTCTAATGCTGATCTGATTTTGTCAGATATCTCGAAAAATTATAATCTGTTTATCTAATAACAGTTTTCAAAAATCTTTAGAGAACAAAATCAGATCAAAACAGGAAAACACTTAATAATCCGCATCATATTCCAAAACATAATAGAATTTTCGAATTTTCCTAAGAACATGACGAACCCTTAAAAACATAAAACATAAATTCTGGAACCCGAAACCTGAATTTTAATAGTTTTTCTAAACAGATTTCGGTTAAAACATAACCCAGTTGAATTCGAGTGAACATATAATTAATCCTTTTTCCGAAAACAGTGATCTCGAGTCGTTCTCAATGACTCGAAACTGGCTGTTACAGAAGATTTTCAAAAAAATTCCGTTTTCCAAGTTTCAATCCCAGAATTATGGATACGAAAACAGAACTGACTAATCAACATATGCTCTGATACCACATGTTGGTTCAGTTCTGTTTAAACATAATGGAAAACATGAAAAGCATACCTGTTACAGCAGACAGTGCGGTGGATAATCTAGTAATGGAGTTCGACATGCTTGTCATCGTGATCTGGTTCCTCCTTAGGGTGCTGACTGATGATGGGGACTTAGAAAACCGAAAAGGGTATCGGCTTAGGAGATGGAGGTCGAAGGTGATGTTATGCTTATGGGGTGTTTCTAATGTGTAATTGTCTAACCCCTTAACCTCCACATAATTCTCCTTATATAAGCACCTAGGAGAAACCTAATTAGTTAATAAGGGTAATATGGTCTATCAACAATTACCAACTAATTATTTAATAGGTTATTATATATTTTGATCTATATTATGTAAATGATTATAATGGCTATAGATTAAATATTAATACATAGTATATTTAATCTTACAGCGAGATCTGCAACAGGAGGTTGGTCTGACTTTGTTCTAATGTTAACTGTTCTAGAATGGACCTCCATAATTCTCCTTCTAGACTCAATCTTCTTCTATTTCATCATCACATTCTCCCAATTCTTTAACCGAAACCCCTTGTTTCTTGTACGTTCGTCTCGACCCCCAAAACAAAAATTCACACAAAGATCTTTTTAGTGAACGACGTTCCAAAGAGGTTTCATAATTGAGGTTTTGTTCACAACATAAAAAGTTAGTAGAATTGTATGATATGTGTGACAATTGCTTATATGGTGAGAATTTGAAATATGCTACGTTTTGTTTGAAAAAGATTGATTTTGTTGAAATTGATGAAGAAGGTGAGGTGGGTTTGAGGTGTTCTTGTTATGGGGTTCATTTCAAAATAAATATGATTAATTATTCTTCTTATTTTATGATTAATTCTTCATGAAATCGGTTGGATTATAGTTGGAATCAGTTCGTAACAATTGAACTAATTGATGTTTTAGAGTTGCTTGTGCGGAGGTGTGGTGGTGCGGAGGTGGTGGGGAAGGCACTGGTGGTGGCAATGGATGAAAATGATGATGATGATGATGATGATGATAAAATAGGTAAATTAATTTTTTGTAAGTACCTTATGCCCGAAAAAAAATTTAGTTCACATTAAATAATGAGGTTTCGAGTCACAACCTTGTTGTCTCGAGTCGGAACCATGGTCTCGACTACTATATCTTATGAGATCTCGACTCATGATGAGGTCTCGAGTCGCAACCACGGTCTCGAGTCGCAACCTTATGGTCTCGAGTTATGACCTTATGGTCTCGAGTCGAGACCTTTGTCTCGAGTTATGACCTTATGGTCTCGAGTCGAGACCTTTGTCCCTAGTTGTAAACTTTTGAGCCCTTATGATTTCGAGTCGAGACCTTATGGTCTCGAGTCGAGATCTGTTGGTCTCGAGTTGTGAAGGTTTAAGGACCTGATGATTTCGAGTCTAGACCTTATGGTCTCGAGTCGAGACTGATGGTCTCGAGTCGTAATCTGATGGTCTCGAAACTTCCTGTTAACAGCTGTGAATGTGAAAACATAACTGAAAATTCGAATTCTAAGAGATTATGAGATATGGTTTCCTATTCTAATGCTGATCTGATTTTGTCAAATATCTCGAAAAATTATAATCTGTTTATCTAATAACAGTTTTCGAAAATCTTTAGAGAACAAAATCAGATCAAAACAGGAAAACACTTAATAATCCGAATCATATTCCAAAACATAATAGAATTTTCGAATTTTCCTAGGAACATGATGAACCCTTAAAAACATAAAACATAAATTCTGGAACCCGAAACCTGAATTTTAATAGTTTTACTAAACAGATTTCGGTTAAAACATAACCCAGTTGAATTCGAGTGAACATAAAATTAATCCTTTTTCCGAAAGCAGTGATCTCGAGTCGTTCTCAATGACTCGAAACTGGCTGTTACAGAAGATTTTCAAAAAAATTCCGTTTTCCAAGTTTCAATCCCAGAATTATGGATACGAAAACAGAACTGACTAATCAACATATGCTCTGATACCACATGTTGGTTCAGTTCTGTTTAAACATAATGGAAAACATGAAAAGCATTCCTGTTACAGCAGACAGTGCGGTGGAGAATCCAGTAATGGAGTTCGACATGCTTGTCATCGTGATCTGTTTCCTCCTTAGGGTGCTGACTGATGATGGGGACTTAGAAAACCGAAAAGGGTATCGGCTTAGGAGATGGAGGTCGAAGGTGATGTTATGCTTATGGGGTGTTTCTAATGTGTAATTCTCTAACCCCTTAACCTCCACATAATTCTCCTTATATAAGCACCCAGGAGGAAACCTAATTAGTTAATAAGGGTAATATGGTCCATCAACAATTACCAACTAATTATTTAATAGGTTATTATATATTTTGATCTATATTATGTAAATGATTATAATGGCTATAGATTAAATATTAATACATAATATATTTAATCTTACAACGAGATCTGCAACAGGAGGTTGGTCCGACTTTGTTCTAATGTTAACTGTTCTAGAATGGACCTCCATAATTCTCCTTCTAGACTCAATCTTCTCCTATTTCATCATCACATTCTCCCAATTCTTTAACCGAAACCCCTTGTTTCTCGTACGTTCATCTCGACCCCCCAAAACAAAAATTCACACAAAGATCTTTTTAGTGAACGACGTTCCAAAGAGGTTTCATAATTGAGGTTTTGTTCACAACATAAAAAGTTAGTAGAATTGTATGATATGTGTGACAATTGCTTATATGGTGAGAATTTGAAATATGCTACGTTTTGTTTGAAAAAGATTGATTTTGTTGAAATTGACGAAGAAGGTGAGGTGGGTTTGAGGTGTTCTTGTTGTGGGGTTCATTTCAAAATAAATATGATTGATTATTCTTCTTATTTTATGATTAATTCTTCATGAAATCGGTTGGATTATAGTTGGAATCAGTTCGTAACAATTGAACTAATTGATGTTTTAGAGTTGCTTGTACAGAGGTGTGGTGGTGCGGAGGTGGTGGGGACGGCACTGGTGGTGGCAATGGATGAAAATGATGATGATGATGATGATAAAATAGGTAAATTAATTTTTTGTAACCACGGTCTCGAGTCGCAACCTTATGGTCTCGAGTTATGACCTTATGGTCTCGAGTCGAGACCTTTGTCTCTAGTTGTAAACTTTTGAGCCCTTATGATTTCGAGTCGAGACCTTATGGTCTCGAGTCGAGATCTGTTGGTCTCGAGTTGTGAAGGTTTAAGGACCTGATGATTTCGAGTCGAGGTCGAGACTAATGGTCTCGAGTCGTAATCTGATGGTCTCGAAACTTCCTGTTAACAGCTGTGAATGTGA
>JARYGA010058971.1:0-34438 GCA_030545235.1 Helianthus tuberosus | reverse complement strand
TCCGCATACAGCCCAACTATCGACCCAAATTGTGCCATCGAAATCGAGTACCTAGTTCCACCACACCGGAATGACACCTCGTCATTGTCGAAAGGGTCGCACCTTGAATTGAACGTGAAGGTGCTATAGAATTCCATAGTGCACTCGTGGACTGAGCGAAGTCGAGTGGTTAGGGCGACTCTTAGTGGGCCGGTAACGAGGTTGTTAAACCGGTCAAGTTGGTTCACCATTGCTAACAGATCCATGCATGCTTGTCTTGGGTATTCTTCTGGTCTTGTTTGAAGTACTTCGTATCTTGCCCTAGCATCGAGCTCATTTGCGTTGAACCTCGTGAATTTCTTCGACATCTGAAAGAATACACCAAAAGTTAGCATCAAACATTGGAATTTTCGGACAAAACTGCAAACAGCGAGCTGGACACGGCCCCGTGTTCAGCGGACACGACCCCGTGGCCAGGCATCTGGTACTCAAAAATTTCATTTTTCGACCCGGTCCCGAAAAATTGAGAATTTTTGGTCCACCAGGTGCGGTTTCCCCCGAAAATGAAACCCCAAGTGCCGTTTTTTCCCAAAACAAACCGTTTACCCTTTCAATTTTATCTTTTTCGGTTCAAAAACAAGGGTTTGAGGTTTTTGTGAGAAATCGGGTGAATCTTTGAACAATACAAGTGGATTTACTTCCTATAACACTAATCTAAACTAATGCTAACAGATTTATACAAAAATTTGAGGTTCGATCCGGATAAAGTTCAAGAACCCTAGATTTTCCCCAAATTTTTGATGTTTTAACTACATACCAATGCTTATTCTAACTACTAATGATGATAGAATCATACCTTGGTGTTGTTAGAAGTATAGGAGACGTCGAAAATCTGCGGAAAATCGCCTTGAACCAGAGTGTTTTCGGGGAAACGGGGCGTGTGGAATGGTGTAACTGTTATGAAAAAGGGGATTTATCCCGACAGTTGCGCGGACACGGCTCCGTGTCCAGCGGACACGGCCTCGTGCCGAGCAATTATATATATATATATATATTTTAAGTGCTCGTGTGAGTGCCCTTGTTTCCCGGAAACTTGGTTAGAAAACTTACCGATTTAGATGTCAACCCATTCGCAACTTACCAGGTATGATGTTGATGCTTTTATTCTTCGACCGTTTGAAGCGAGATTTCTTCATCTTCATCCTCAATAAATCCTTGATAGAGTTTCAGCAGTTGGCCATTGACTTTGAATGGAATTCCATTCCGAGTTTTAATTTCTACTGCACCGTGTGGGAAAATATGGGTGATGGAAAAAGGTCCTGACCACATAGACTTTAATTTACCAGGAATAATCAAAGTCGTGAATTAAACAAAAGAACTTGATCTCCTACTCGAAATTTGTTAGGTTTAATATGCTTGTCATGCAAGTTTTTCATTCTTTCCTTATAAATTTCGGAGTTTGAGTATGCATAATTCCTAAGTTCGTCTAATTCATTTAATTGACAGAATCGATTTCTACTGGTAAATTTTAAATATAAGTTTACATTTTTAATTGCCCAGTAGGCTTTGTGTGCAATTTCTACTGGGAAATGACAGCTTTTTCCATAGACTAGCTTATATGGGGTTGTACCTATTGTTGTTTTATAAGCAGTTCGAAACCCATAAAGCATCATCTAATTTATCTGCCCATTCCTTTTTATTTAACCCTACGGTTTTTTCAAGTATTCGTTTTAAACCTCTATTAGTCACTTCGGCTTATCCGTTTGTTTGAGGGTGATATGCTGTTGAGACCCGGTGATAGACCCCATATCTTGTTAAAATTTTTTCAAGTTGATGGTTGCAAAAATGGGCACCTATATCATTTATTAATGCTTTAGGTGTTCCAAAATGAGAGAATAATTTTTTCAGAAATCTTATCACGACTCTTCCATCATTTGTTGGAAGTTCTTCGGCCTCGGCCCATTTAGACAAGTAATCTACTGCCACAAGTATATATTTGTTTCCTTTTGACGGTGGGAAAGGTCCCATAAAGTCAAGTCCCCACACATAAAAAAATTCACAAACAAGAGTGCCATTTTGTGGCATTTCGTTTTTGGAAGAAATATTACATGTTCTTTGGCAAGCATCACATGTTTTGACAAGACTTTGGGCATTTTTGTAAATGGTTGGCCAATAAAATCCTGAATCAAATACCTTTCGTGCGGTACTAGCGGCACCATGATGTCCTCCGTATGGACCTTCGTGACAATGGCGGAGAATTCTTCTTGCTTCGTTACCTTGTACGCATCATCGGATGAGTTGGTCGGCACACATTTTGAAAAGATAAGGGTCTTCCCAAAAATAATGCTTCACATTAACAAAGAATTTTTTTCTTTGATGATGTGGCCAACCCTTAGCGACTATACCGCTAGCTAGATAGTTAGCATAGTCGTCGTACCATGGTTCTTCTTTGTATTCCACCATTTCTAGGGACTCTGTTGGAAATTTTTCGTTGATTTGCTCGTCCCTGGTTGCCTCTAAAGCTGGGTCTTCTATGCGTGAAAGATGATCTGCCGCGGTGTTTTCTGCTCCTCTTTGTCTTTGATTTCAATATCAAATTCTTGGAGGAGTAAAATCCAACGAATCAAACGCGGTTTTGCGTCCTGCTTTTTGAAGAGATATCGAATGGCTGCATGATCTGTATAGACTATTGTTTTAGAAAGAACAAGATAAGAACGAAATTTATCAAAAGCAAATACCACAACCAGTAATTATTTTTCAGTTGTTGTGTAATTTTCTTGTGCATCGTTAAGTGTTTTACTAGCATAATAAATTGGGTGAAAATGCTTTTCTTTTCTTTGTCCCAAAACAGCTCCAACTGCAAAGTCACTTGCATCACACATGATTTCGAAAGGAAATTTCCAATCAGGCGCTATCATGATAGGTGCGTTTACTAGCATTTCCTTTAGGGTTAGAAATGCTTGATTGCAATCCTTGTCAAAGATGAAAGGGGCATCTTTTTCAAGTATTTTTGTTAGAGGCCTCAAAATTTTAGAAAAGTCTTTGATAAATCGTCTATAAAATCCGGCATGCCCTAGGAAATTTCTGATAGCTCTAACGGAGGATGGGGGTGGTAATCGAGAAATAGTGTCTATTTTTGCTCGATCAACCTCCATTCCTTCGCTTGAGATTTTGTGACCGAGTACTATTCCCCAGTTACCATGAAATGGCATTTTTCCCAATTAAGGGCGAGGTTAGTTTCCTCACATCGGGATAGCATTCGTTCAAGGTTATCGAGGCATTGGTCGTATGAATCCCCAAAGATAGAAAAGTCGTCCATGAAGACTTCCATTGTCTTTTCTATCATATCATGGAAGATGGCTACCATGCAACGTTGGAATGTTGCGGGGGCATTACATAGACCAAATGGCATGCGTCGATAAGCAAAAGTTCCGTAGGGACATGTGAAAGTTGTCTTTTCTTGGTCTTCGGGTGCTATCGGGATTTGAAAGTAACCTGAAAAACCATCCAAGAAACAGTAAAATTTATGACCGGATAATCTTTCTAACATTTGATCAATGAAGGGCAAAGGAAAGTGATCTTTCCTCGTTTCTTCATTTAATCGTCTATAATCTATACATACTCTCCATCCTGTGACGGTTCTCGTTGGTATTAATTCATTCTTTTCGTTAGTTATTACTGTCATACCTCCTTTCTTTGGAACTACTTGGACGGGACTTACCCAAGGGCTATCGGAGATAGGATAAATAAGTCCGGCGTCAAGTAATTTGATGACTTCGTTTTTAACCACTTCTTGAACATTTGGATTTACTCGACGTTGTGGTTGTATTACCGATTTGTAGTCATCATTCATTAAAATTTTGTGCGTGCACATGGAAGGACTTATTCCTTTAATATCTACAAGCTCCCAAGCAATCGCATTTTTGTGTTTTTTCAAAAGATTAATTAGTTTTTCTTTTTCTAAAATATCTAACTTAGATGAAATAATTACAGGTGATTTAACATCTTTGTCTAGAAAAGCATATTCTAAACCTTTTGGAAGTTCTTTGAGCTTAAGAGGTGGGTCTTTAGGAAACTCCTTATTTGGTTGCTCATTTTGATCAAGAACTTTAAAAGTTTGTTCTATGGAAACCTCTTCTTCAACAAAGCGGTCAATCTTTTCACTTGTATCGGGTGGTTCATCTTCATCTTCAATTAGGGGGTCATTATTGCCGAATGGATATTTCATTGACCGCTCAAGATCGACACTATTTTTAAATGCCCCTAATTGAAGAGGTAAATTGTTGAACTTCCGGTTCTTCAAAGCTTCGTGGGTTTTTACAAAGGGTCGTCCCAACACTAGAGGAGCGTCATCGAGGATGACAAAGTCGGTTGGGATTACCATTTAATTTGTTTGAACCAAGACATCCTCAACTACACCGATTGATTTTATTATTTTCCGATTAGATAGAAAAATGGGTATTTGAAGTGGAGAAAAATCACTAATACTTAATTTTTCAAAAATATAGTTAGGCATTATGTTAACGCAAAGATCTTTATCAATTGTGACATTACTAATAAATGAATTTTGAAAAAAACATGGAACCGGTGTAATGTTGATTTCAAATGGATCTTCTTTTATTAGCGATGTTTGATCATTACTTAACGCTTACCGTTTCGTCAATTTTAGTGTTAGTGTTTAATTCTTTTAAAAACTTAGCATGAGTGGGTACTAAACAATGATTTTCAAAAGAAGGTGACAAGAGATTAATTTCTTCAAAATTAGACTCTTCTTGAATTTTAACGTTGTCGGACTCACCTTTTTCGTTGTTTAACTCATGTGTCGGTTTTTCACTTATTTGGTCTTCCATTTTTACACTTTCAATTATCTCTTCTTTATTTAATTCTTCTCTTGCGCGGGACTCCTCTTCCCTTGCGCAAGATTCTTTTATATAGCGCTCGATAACTTTAAGGTGTTCTAATATCCTATCGGTCACTTCGGTTATAGAAAAAGGATCAGGATTTTCAAAGCTTGAATCCGGTTGTTCGATCCTTTGTTCCTCATAATACCCATATGAAGTAGATGGTTCACACCATTGTTCTTCATTGTAAGCATATGATGGATAAGGGTCGTAATTTTGTTCTTCATAATACTCATATGAGGAGGGTTGTTCACGCCATGGTTCCTCATAATAAGCATATGAAGGTGGTGGCTCATATCTTGGTTCCTCAAAGTATGAGTAAGAAGGCTCATACCTTGGTTCATCAAAATACGAGTATGAGGGAGGAGGTTCATACCTTTGGTCTTCATAGGATGTGTATGAAGTTGATGGCTCGTACCTGGGCTCCTCATAGTAGGTGTATGAAGTGGATGGTTGATATAAGTTACAATATTGAACCGAGTGCGGGTCAACACAATTAGTGCAATAGTTACTCCTATAATCATCCTCCTCATAGGTGTAGTTGTAACCTCCTAAGTACTGATCCATAAGAATCACTCAGCAGACCAACACCAAGTCTCGAGATCCGAAAACAAAAATAAAAACGGAAACAGAGGCTGGACACAGCCCCGTGTTCAGTGGACACGACCCCGTGTTCAGGTTCTGTATCTGGGCGTTTTAATTAAAGTTACTGATTTTGCTGAGCATGGGGGCGTGTTCAGTGAGCACGACCCCGTGTTCAAGCTACTGTATCTGGGTGTTTTATGAAAAATATGCAGCACGGCTCGTGTTCAGCGAGCACAGCCCGTGTTCAACCTACTTTAAATGCAAAACTAAACTAAAATGCAGAAAAATGTGCGCGCGTTTTGAAAAGGTTTTGAAAAACTGATTAGGCCGTCGATTTTAAGCTTTCTTAAAATCCTTGTGTCCCCGGCAACGGCGCCAAAAACTTGATGTGCGTGAGTGTTATTAGTTTTTAATGTATATATTAAGCCCTTTTTAACACTTTTTAGCCAAGTTTTAAATTTATAAAACACGATATTTTACTAACACCAAACACACATATGGGCAAGTGCACCCATCGTGAGCGTAGTATAGTGTTGGTAAGATACCGAGGTCGTCCAAGGACACAAGAGCTTTTAGTACCAGTTTATCCTCAACGTCTAATCAAATCAAAAGTTTAGAAAAAGGTTTTAAACTAGAAAAATAAAAACTAACTAAAATGCTGAAAAATAAAATAAAAGTAAAAACAGATAGACAAGATGAATCACTTGGCTCCGACTCGTGTTTAGTGTAACCCTTGATTATTTCCACACTTTTGCACTTTTTAAGAGATTATCTTAGTTATTATAGTAGGTCCCTCTTTTGAAGGTGACGTTACCCTCAACCCAGTAGTTTGAGTCAGCAAGGATACAATCCTAAAGGGTCGGATTATTGAAAGATAATTAATTAAGTTATTAATGCATATTATGGTAGGCCCCTCTTTTGAAGGTGACGTTACCCTCGGTTAAGTAGTCTGAGTCAGCAGGGATACAGTCATAAGTAGTCGGGTTAAAGTATTAATAGTAGCTTACATATGAGGGGATCAAAGAGTTTGGACCCCCACCATCCAATACCGGTGAGTATTGAAGGAGGTCCTACTAAATTTGACCCAAGTCCTTGCAGGATCTATACACTGAATAAGGCAAGACTCTTACCAAACCGTTCCCTTAACCCCCGACCAGGTAGCCAACATACCTCCATATAGACCGTGGAGACATGAATGGTGAAAATCTTTTATTTTATATAGACAGTAAAATAATGCCAAGACACCACGGACAAACGATAAGGAAGAATCACCTCCAACATAAGAAACTAGTTATTAGAGTCATTAATACATAACCAAGTAAAAAGTGATAAAAGATTAAAAATAAAAAGTATTACACTAGACACTTGTCTTCACCAAGTGATGTAAGAGACTTAGGCAAACATGGTCTTTGATTGTCAAGAACTCTTACTATCAATCTTGGATCTCGAGAAACTCACACACTCTATGATGGACAATGGATGTTGGTGGTGGATGGTGGTGTTGTGATGGAGGTGGATGGTGGGTGAAGTGTGAGAGAGGTGGTGTGCCAATGGATGGTTTGCAAATGAGCCAATCACCCCTATTTATAGGCTGAACAGTAGCTCGGGCACGGCCCCGTGTCCATTGGGCACGACCCCGTGTCCATCCTCCTTCTCTGTCTTCATTAACTGCTCTTGTCTGCATTAGTTGACCACGACCCCGTGTCCGCTGGGCACGACCCCATGTGCAGAAGCGTATCTGTACTATCAAGATTTGCCTGGATTCTGCGAATCTTATAGTTGACCATGGCCCCGTGTCCGCTGAGCACGGCCCCGTGGTGGGCGATAGAAGCTTCTATAGCTTTGTCTTTTATGCTGGCACTTGGGCACACCCTCGTGTTCACTGAGCACGGGGCGTGTTCAGCCTTTTGTTCTCTTGTTTTGCTTGGGAAGATGCTTTCGGGGAGGTCGGGCATGCCACGTTTGTTCCTTTTCTTGTATTTATGTTAGATTTAGCTGCCTTTTTGCTTCTTTTGTTAATTTGAGCTCATTTAATCCTGAAATTACAAAAGGAAGACAAAAGCACACTTTTTCCAACATTACTACTAAAAAGGGTTAGTTTTATGCCACAATTGATGTAATTTATATGTTGCGGGCGCGACACTGAGCGAAACAGATTGTCCATGAGTATCCATAACAACTATTAATTACCAGCTATTTAAAACATTATGTCCCATACCATAACATATCTAAATTAAACAGTTATTACAAATAATTGTCTCATAAACAAATACTGATCCGATAACTCAGATTTAAATAAGATAGTTTATTTGTTTGTTTGTTTCTAGACTCTTTCCTAGCCTCGATTTCATCACACAGCAAGCAAGGTGTCCTAGCACCTTAAGCACCTGCCACATACGTTAAAATAAAAGTCAATACACATAGTGTAAAGGTGAGCATACAAGTTTGATAATAGCATAATAGAGTTCGAAATCGTTTACGCATAACCAGCATGTACAACGTGTGATGTGACGCACGTAAGTTATCGACATGATCCTATCAACACCAATGACTGCGGGTTGACTGCGCAAGGCAGTTCGTAACACATATTCACCACTGGGAATCATGTGATTAATAGTCCTTAACAACCCCTGAGTGAACAGGTCCTGAGTCCAAACTATAGTACTATCGTTGCTACGGCAGGTAGACAACAATATATGTGTAAACATAATAAACAAGCATTCATCGAGTCACGTATAACATTCGGTAGCGGTTAGCGTTAAAGTATTGCGTAGTGTGTTTGATGTGAATTAGAATAAGTAACGTATGTAACACCCAAAAGTGCATAAAGCAAAAAGGGTTCGAGTATACTCACAGCGATAGAGTTAATGGATTGAAGGGAGCGCTAGAGCGGAATTAGCCTGAACAGTTAACGATAGCATAAGCGAAAGTCGGTGCGTAAAACGGTGTAGGTGTACCAAGGATCTGATGGCATGGCCAGTCGATCGAGTGGCAACCCGTTCGGATGGTCATCCAATCGGATGGCCATTCGATTGGATTGACACCTCGTTTAGTGAGTGATGTGTTTGTGTATGATGGTTTGTACTTTGAAGTTTTCGTTGTAGCAGTTTAAAAATAGAGAAGTATCTCTACCTTTCAGGTCGGTCGATCGAGTTCGATCAGACAGCAATCCGATAGGAGAGGCTTCTCAGTTTGAGAACAAGTTCACAGCAGGACGGTCACTTGATCAGATGGCTATCCGATTAGTTGGCAATCCGTACGTACTGAACATGTTGAAAATTGTTTAAATACCAAAGTCCTAAACGTCACACGATTGGACGGTCGCTCGATCGGATGGCAATCCGATCGGGCGGTAATCCGTTCAACGTTCAGATCCTTGAAATGTTTGAATAAAAGTTGAAGTATGGAACCAAGTGCAAGCTGATCGGATGGCCGGTCGATCGGATGGCAAACCGATCGGACGGCAATCCGTCCCAACGGTCAGATCATCTTGACACTTGATTCGTTTGAAGTATTGTAGTGTTAAACGAGACATTTTGATATCTTGCTTGAACAACAGTAACCTTATCTCGACCCACGTGACCTGATCGGACAAGAATCACCCTAGTCCGACCTGTTCACGGTTCGCGTCGGTTGTTCATGTTCAAACCCGAAATCGATATCTCCCGGATAGAATTCAGATCTGGAACTAATACAACACTAAGAATGAGTAGAAGATCAGAACAAGCTCCGATTTTATCGGGTTTGAGTGTAAAAGAGTTGAAAGAAAGTTGGAAAACCTTCTCTCAATCCTTTTATCCATGAATTTGTGTAGATCTAAGTGAAAACTTTGATAATTGTTCTGTAAATCGTTCAGATCTAAGTTGTTCTTGGTGGAATGAAGCCAAACATTGAAGTTCATAAGAACTCCATGATGACATCACCCTAGAACACCTCAAATCCGGTGATTTCACGGTCAAAAGTTAAGATTCAAAAGATAGAAAGGCGTAGGAGTGCGTGTAGATCAAGAAAGTACAAGATTTAGGTTGGAAACTTACAAGAATCGAGAGAAATGAGGCTGAAGTGCAGCTGGGTCGAGTGAGGAGCTGTCACATCAAGTGATGTGACATGTGAGGGTATTTATAGGGTTTCGTAAAAAGGAAAGTGAGGAAAAGGCTGGTCGATCGGGTAGCAACTCAATCGGATGGCAACCCGATCGGATGGCAACCCGATCAGATGGCAATCCGATCGGATGGCCACTCGGTCGGTTGGCCACTCGATCCATGAGTCCGGCGTGATGAGTTTTGTCGTTTGGATTCGCGTGTTGAGCTTTGCGATGCGATTCGAGCGAGTGATGCGATAGAATTTCCCATTAGATTACTTTTAATCCCAACTACTATATCTAATATACAATCACTATAATTGACCTGCGTCTAGGGTTCTCGATTCGATTGCGATGTGATAGAATTGCGATTGCGATTAACACCTCAACATAAAGATAACATGCACAAGAAACACATAATAGCACCCACACGTAAAACAATATCCAGAACATATAATTCGAGTTGCGAATGCGTTTGTGATAAGCGATACATCGATTAAACATGCGATTAATATGCGATTAAACCTCGATTATTAATAGATACTCCACATAATACAACTAAAGCGATAACATAAATAGATTAACTACAAGTCAAAGAAGTCAAAACAGTAGTTGAGCAAGGAGTGACAGATCGCAATTAGCAATCTTTTCTTCCTTTGACTTCAATCTTGACTTTGACTTTGACTTTCGAAACACGGGGTGTTACAGCCTCCCCCTCTTAAGGGAATTTCGTCGCGAAATTAGGCTGGAGCCATAGCAAACAACTGCGGGTACTTCGCCTTCATGTCGCTTTCGAGTTCCCATGTGAACTATGCGCCTCGTTTGCCTTCCCAGCGAACTTTCACAATGGGAATGCGTGAGCGCCTGAGCTGCTTGGTTTGTCGGTCCATGATTTCGATAGGCTTTTCCACGAAGTGTAGTGTTTCATTTACTTGAAGATCCTCGAATGGTACATGTAAATCATGCTCAGCCAGACATTTTCTGAGGTTCGAAACATGGAACGTCGGGTGGACGTTGTTAAGTTCCTCCAGTAGTTCGAGTCTGTAAGCCACTTTTCTGATCCTTTCCAGAATCTTAAAGGGTACCACATATCGAGGCGCGAGCTTTCCTCTCATGGCGAATCTGACCACACCCTTCCAGGGTGACACCTTTAGGAGTACATGGTCGCCAACGTCAAATTCGAGGGTCTTGCGTCGTCTATCGGCGTAACTTTTCTGACAACTCCGAGCTTTCAGTAGATTGTCTCAAATTTTGAGGATTTTGTCAGTCGTTTCTTGCAATAGCTCAGGACAGGTTAATTGCGAGTGTCCGACCTTGTTCCATACAATAGGCGATCGACATCTTCTTCCATACAATGCCTCAAATGGTGCCATTTGAATACTGGAATGATAGCTGTTATTGTACGAGGATTCGACTAAAGGTAAGTATGTGTCCCAATTACCACCGAAATCTATGACACACGAACGGAGCATGTCTTCAAGGGTACAAATCGTTCTTTCAATCTGACCGTCGGTTTTGGGATGGAATGCGGTACTTATATTAAGCACAGTACCTAGAGCAGATTGAAATGTCTCCCAAAGACGCGAGGTAAACCGCGCATCGCGGTCAGAAATGATGTCGCGAGGCGTCCCATGTTGACAAATGATCTCTTTGGTGTAGATTCAGGCTAATTTTTTTTGTACCTTGTAGTCTTCCCGTATTGGCAGAAAGTGAGTAGATTTAGTCAAACGGTCAACGGCAACCCAGATGCTGTCGTGACCTGTGGGTGTGCACGGAAGTTTCGTTATGAAGTCCATAGCTATACTCTCCCACTTCCACATAGGGAACTCGGGTTGAACGAGTAAGACAGAGGGTCTTTGGTGCTCAGTCTTGACTTTCGAACAAGTCAGGCACTTCGAAACATAGAGGGCGATATCTCTCTTCATGCCCGGCCACCAGCACTTGTAGCGCAGGTGCTGGTACATCTTGTCGGCACCGGGATGAATAGAATATCGGGATTTGTGGGCTTCGTCCATCAAAATCTGTCGTAAATTGGTCCGCTTAGGGATCCAAATTCGGTCCAGATAATGGAATATCCCATTCGACTTATTCTCTAGCTGGGCTCCATCGTTGACAATCCTTTCCTTCTTCAAGGTGCGTTCATTAAAGCAGGCATGTTGAGCTTCACGGATGAGGGTTTCAAGATCATATTAGGCTTGAATATTATGGGCGTTGTGCAAATAACTCCGTCTACTGAGAGCGTCGGCAACGACATTTGCTTTCCCAGGATGTTAACGAATCTCACAGTCGTAATCGTTGAGAAGTTCCACCCACTGGCGTTGACGCATATTTAGTTCTTTCTGGTCAAAGATATGTTGTAGGCTCCTATGATCGGTGAAGATCGTACACTTGGTACCATAAAGGTAGTGTCGCCAGATCTTTAACGCAAAAACAACTGCGCCTAGCTCGAGGTCGTGGGTTGTATAGTTCTTCTCGTGGATCTTGAGCTGACGAGATGCGTAAGCAATAACCTTGTCTCATTGCATGAGAACACAACCAAGGCCAAGGTTCGAGGCATCACAATAGACGAAAAAGTCATTGTTTCCGTCTGGTAAAGTGAGAACAGGAGTATTCCAAAGCATGTACTTGAGGGTTTGGAAGACAGTCTCTTGTCCAGTTCTCCAAACAAAAGGCTTATCTTTTTGCGTGAGAGAGGTGAGCGGAACAACGATTTTAGAGTATCCTTCGATAAATCGGCGATAATAGCCCGCTAGTCCGATAAAAGAACGGACTTCAGACGGGTTCTTGGGTGTGACCCAACTCTTGACAGCTTCAATCTTCGCGGGGTCGACGTGATTACCTTGACTATTGATAATGTGACCGAGGAATTGAACCTCCTCCAGACAGAATTCACACTTGGAGAACTTGGCATAGGGTCGATTCCCCCGGAGTAGCTTGAGAACCAAACGTAGATGTTGCGCGTGTTCGGCTTTCGACTTGGAATAGATCAGGATATCATCGATGAACACGATGACGAAGCAGTCGAGAAAAGGTTTACACACGTGATTCATCAGATCCATAAAAACCGTGGGTGCGTTGGTTAAACCAAAAGGCATAACAATGAACTCGTAGTGGCCGTATCGAGTGCGAAAAGAGGTTTTGGGAATATCCTCCTCTTGTATGCGTAACTGGTGGTAGCCTAAGCGTAGATCGATCTTGGAAAAACGTGTAGCACCTTGTAACTGGTCAAATAAATCATCGATGCGAGGAAGAAGGTAACGATTCTTGATCGTCAGCTTATTCAATTCCCGATAGTCGATGCACATCCGGAACGACCCACTGGTGCGCCCCAAGGAGAGGTGCTAGGGAGAATGAAGCCTTTGTCAAGAAATTCCTGGAGCTGACTCGAGAGTTCGCGCATTTCGGACGGAGCGAGTCGATAAAGAGCTTTGGCAACAGGATTTGCTCCAGGAATGAGGTCGATGCAAAAGTCGATATCACGACTCGTAGTTAAACCTGGGAGATCTTCAGGAAAAACGTTAGGGAATTCACAAACAACAGGAACGTCTTTCACTTCAGTCTTTCTTTTCTTTTCCTTCTCCGCTACTACAATGTTAGCCAAGAAAGCTCTATATTCCTTGTGGAGATACTTGCTAGCTTGGATACATGACATGAGCTTGAGGTCTTTCGAGAGAGTTTCACCATACACACAAAGTTGATCACCATTCGTGAGTGAGAATCGAATCATCTTATCGAAGCAAACAAATTCGACATGGTTTTCGCGAAGAAAGTCCATGCCTATTATGACATCAAAACTACCGAGCTGCATCGGAATAAGGTCGATATGAAAGATGTGGTTGTTGAGTTCGAGAGTACAATCACGAAGAATAGAGTTGGCGGCGACGGTTCTTTCGGTGGCAACTTCAATATCGAACGTCGAGGGGAGATGGGCGCGCTTACGATTAAGAAGCTTTTCGAACTCAAACGATACAAAACAGTTATCGGCTCCAGTATCAAACAAACATGGAGCATAAATACCATTCACAAGGAACGTACCATTGACCACGTTGTTGTTAGCCTGAGCCTGGCGCACATTAATGTTGAAAGTTCTAGCGCGAGCTGCTTGTTGCTGTTGTTGCTGAGGCTGCTGCTGGGGCTACTGCTGTGGTTGCTCTTGCTTCACAACCCGATTGGGGCACATGTTTTCGAAGTGGTTGGGATCACCATATGCAAAGCAGACTCTAGCATTGACTGCGGGTGCCGGTGCTGCTTGTTGGCCTTGAGGGGCAGGGAGCAGAGCTTGATGAGCAGTAGCTGGAGTTGGTGCTTGTCAAGGACCTGTACGGCATTTAGTGGTGAAATGGCCATACATGTTGGAGTGTACACAAAATCTGCAGGCGACTCCCACTAGGTGGTGATAGGTGCAAGTCGGGCAGGCAGGGTGAGGAACAGTATAAGCACGCTTTGCCAGCGGTGTTGAGTTTGCTGCTGAGCTGGTACAGCTTGGAGTGGGGCAGCAGTGGTTACAACACAGTTCTTTTTGCTGGAGTTGCTGTTGTTCTTCGTCTTGCGACGAGAGGCCTTTGAAGACTGAGGAGTGGCGGCAGTTTCAGCGGTTGGTGCGGTGGTAGCTTGATGTAGATTCTTGGCGGCTTTATCCCAGTAGCCAGACTTGACTCACTTGTCGTTTATTTCAGCGGCAAGCAGGTAGGTTTCCTCGATTGTTGTGACACAATCTGGCAGAGCTCGAATATACTTCTTGATCGCTACATCAGGAGTCTTGACTTGATTAGGACAAATTATGCTAAGCTGCTTGAAGCGAGGAGTTAAAGCAGCATTGTCACCATCCTTCTGCTTGATATGCAATAATTCGTCCTCCAACTTTTGGTGCTCGTGGGGAGGGCAGAACTCTTCCTACATGACGTCCTTCAACTCATCCCACGTCAAACCATAAGCTGCATCGTTTCCACGTTTGTTTCTCTCGGCCGTCCACCAATCTAGTGCTCGGGATTGGAAGACACCGGTAGCATTAAGAGTGCGGAGATCATCAGGACAGGCACTCTGGCGCAGGGTGACCTCGATCGAATCAAACCGTTGGAATAAGGCTGTAGGACCATCTTTGCCAATAAATTCTTACGGTCCACAAGCTTTAAACTGCTTGAAGCTAAAAGCAGCCTTAGGGGTTTCAGTCCTGGACTCTTCAGAAGATTTGCTCACATTTTCGTACAGTTCACCGATGATCTGAGGGACAAATTTCGCCATTTGCTTAATGATCATAGCGGCGAGGCGTTTGTCGGCCTGCTTTCGGCGAGCAGCTTGAGTAGCGCGAGATCCAGATGACGACATTAACTGCAACACACATCACCATAGGACTCAACAAATATTTCGATTATTCCTAGCATAGTCTAGCGATTACCATAAAGCTCAGGAACACGTATCCACATAAACACAGAATCACACAGGCACATAAACACCTAAGCACATAGGCACGTAGAGCACAGAAACACATAATCACGTAAGGCACAGAAGCACATGAGGCTGTCAGAATACAGAAACCTAACTATATGTTGCACGTATTCCTTATCCTTCACAGCACGTATAGCGATTAATTATAGCGATTTCGAGTATCGAGCAGCGATGGTGAATAAAGATAAGCGATTTGTTGGCGTATTGAGATAGATGTGTAGTGTGAGTTGTGCTTGTTGATCGAAATAAAGAGCGAAAATGAATAAACCACCAAAATCGAAACATGTAATCACATAAAACACATAAATTCCATATAAAATTGACAAATATCAGAGTCAGCAGTTGCGGGCTCAGAATCAAAACACATAGAAATCGAGAGTAGATTGTCTCGGGTGTGATAGACGTCGACTTCCCAAAGTGATTCGACAATTCCCAAGGACTTTAAGTGCACACTTTGGCCTTCAGGACTGTGCTCTCGCCTCGAATTTGGGCGAATGGCACACATCCTTCCAGTTTGGTGTGACTTCAAGTCGTTGGAGTCCGTCGAGACTTTGGTGAGAGTGTTGTAAAATCACATTTAAGAGTAGAACAAGTCATCAAGGTTCGGGTTTCACCCCTAACGACTTCGTTCCTGCTTGTGTGATAAAATCACGAGATTGATAAGGAGATTTGCGTCGAAGTATGGATTTCACTCATGATTCAACGCAAATTCTCTTGTTTTTATAGTAAAAATAGCAATTCGAACGAGTAATCTGATTGAGAGTTTGCGGTTTTCACACCTATTCTTTACCAGATCTTTCGTTTGTGTGTGAAATCAACCTTAGGAAAGGCTGATCTTGCGCGGAACTGTAGTATGCGATGTTCGCGCAAGTGTGTAGTGTACAGCGAGTTCGAGCGAGAAATAGCGAGCAAGCTCGTACAAAACCCCTACTGGGTATGCACAAGTCTGTCTGTTGGTACTTAGACTATAGACTAGGTCATTCTAAGACATCAAACCGGACTAGGTCGAGTCTTGCCTAATTCCCAATAGCTATGGCTCTGATACCAATCTGTCACACCTCGACCGATGGCGGAAACATCGGGGCGCGGCACTGAGTGAAACAGTTTGTCCATGAGTATCCATAATAACTATTAATTACCAGATAAATAAAATGTTATGTCCCATACCATAACATATCTAAATAAAACAGTTATTACAAATAATTGTCTCATAAATAAATACTGATCCGACAACTCAGATTTCAAATAAGATAGTTTGTTTGTTTGTTTGTTTCTAGACTCTTTCCTAGCCTTGATTTCATCACACAGCAAACAAGGCGTCCTAGCACCTTAAGCACCTGCCACAGACATTAAAGTAAAAGTCAATACACATAGTGTAAAGGTGAGCATACAAATTTGATAATAGCATAATAGAGTTCGAAATCGTTTATGCATAACCAGCACGTAAGTTATTGACATGATCCTATCAATACCATTGATTGTGGGTTGACCGCGCAAGGCAGTTCGTAACACATATTCACCACTGCGAATCATGTGATTAATAGTCCTTAACAACCCCTGAGTGAACAGGTGCTGAGTCCAAACTATAGTACTATCGTCGCTAAGGCAGGTAGACAACAATCTATGTGTAAACATAACAAACAAGCATTCATCGAGTCACGTATAACATGCGGTAGCGGTTAGCGTTAAAGTATTGCGTAGTGTGTTTGATGTGAATTAGAATAAGTAACATATGTAACACCCAAAAGTGCATAAAGCAAAAAGGGTTCGAGTATACTCACAACGATAAAGTTAATGGATTGAAGGGAGCGCTAGAGCGGAATTAGTCTGAACAGTTAACGATAGCATAAGCGAAAGTCGGCACGTAAAACGGTGTAGGTGTACCAAGGATCGGATGGTAATCCGATCGGATGGCCAGTCGATCGGGTGGCAACCCGTTCGGATGGTCATCCGATTGGATGGCCATTCGATTGGATTGACACCTCATTTGGTGAGTGACGTGTTTGTGTATGATGGTTTGTACTTTGAAGTTTTCGTTGTAGCATTTTATAAATAGAGAAGTATTTCTACCTTTTAGGTCGTTCGGTCGATCGAACGGGCGTTCGATTGGACAACAATCTGATAGGCGAGGCTTCTCAGTTTGAGAACAAGTTCACAACATGACGGTCACTCGATCGGATGGCTATCCGATCGGATGGCAATCTGTACGTACTGAACACGTTGAAAATTGTTTAAATACCAAAGTCCTAAACGTCACACGATCGGACGGTCGCTCGATTGGATGGCAATCCGATCGGGCGGTAATCCATTCAACGTTCAGAACCTTGAAATGTTTGAATAAAAGTTTAAGTATGGAACCAAGTGCAACCCGATCGGATGGCCGGTCGATCGGATGGCAATCCGATCGAACAGCAATCCGTTCCAACGGTCAGATCGTCTTGACACTTGATTCGTTTGAAGTTTTGTAGTGTTGAACGAGACATTTTGATATCTTGCTTGAACAATAGTAACCTAATCTCAACCCAAGTGACCCGACCAGACAGGAATCACCCTAGTCCGATCGGTTCACGGTTCGCGTCGGTTGTTCATGTTCAAACCCGAAATCGATATCTCTCGGATAGAATTCAGATCTGGAACTAATACAACACTAAGAATGAGTAGAAGATCAGAACAAGCCCCGATTCTATCAGGTTTGAGTGCATTGAGTGTAAAAGAGTTGAAAGAACATTGGAAAACCTTCTCTCAATCCTTTTATCCATGAATTTGTGTAGATCTAAGTGAAAACTTTGATAATTGTTGTGGAAATCCTTCAGATCTAAGTTGTTCTTGGTGGAATGAAGCCAAACATTGAAGTTCATAAGAACTCCATGATGACATCACCCTAGAACACCTCAAATTCGGTGATTTCATGGTCAAAAGTTAAGATTCAAAAGATAGAAAGGTGTAGGAGTGCGTGTAGGTCAAGAAAGTACAAGATTTAGGTTGGAAACTTACAAGAATCGAGAGAAATAAGGCTGAAGTGCGGCTGGGTCGAGTGAGGAGCTGTCACATCAAGTGGTGTGACATGTGAGGGTATTTATAGGATTTCCTAAAATGGAAAGTGAGGTAAAGGCTGGTCGATCGGGTGGCAGTCCAATCGGGTGGCAACTCGATCGGGTGGAAACACGATCGGAAGGCAACCCGATCAGATGGCAATCCGATCGGATGGCCATTCGGTCGGTGGCCACTCGATCCATGAGTCCGGCGCGATGAGTTTTGTCGTTTCGATTCGCGTGTTGAGCTTTGCGATGCGATTCGAGTGAGCGATGCGATAGAATTACCCGTTAGATTACTTTTAATCCCAACTACTATATCTAACATACAATCACTATAATTGACCCGCGTCTAGCGTTCTCAATTCGATTGCGATGTGATAGAATTACGATTGCGATTAACACCTCAACATAAACATAACATGCACAAGTAACACATAATAGCACCCACACGTAAAACAATATCCAGAACACATAATTCGAGTTGCGAATACGTTTGCGATAAGCGATAAATCGATTAAACATGCGATTAATATGCGATTAAACCTCGATTGTTGATAGATACTCCACATAATACAACTAAAGCGATAACATAAATAGATTAACTATAAGTCAAAGAAGTCAAAACAGTAGTTGAGCAAGGAGTGACAGATCGCAATTAGCAATCTTTTCTTCCTTTGACTTCAATCTTGACTTTGACTTTGACTTTCGAAACACGGGGTGTTACAATATAACACAACGTCATTTAACTTGTATGGTGTGTTTACAATATTACACACCACGAAGAAACCCAAAAATTATAAAACACAACGTCAAGAAACCACAAAAGACATGTCATTCGTGAATCATAACTGGTATAACACATGGTTAATTAACATGTAACTGGTAAAACACAACGTCAATAATTACAAATACATCTCCTTCCTAAAACATAAACTGTTATACACGTTGTGAATTAACCTGTAACTGGTAAAACACATCGTCAAGAAATTGTTCTTGAAGGATTGTAGTTGGTAAAAAACATTGTCAAGAAATTGTTCCTGGAGGATTATAGCAGGTAAAACACATATATAAACACATCTCCTTCCTAAAACGTAAACTGTTATAACACATTGTGAATTAACCTGTAACCGGTAAAACACATCGTCAAGAAATTGTTCACGAAGGATTGTAGCTAGTAATACACATTGTCAAGAAATTGTTCACGAAGGATTGTAGGAAGTAAAACACATCTACAAATACACATCCTTCTTAAAACATAAACCGCAATCAACCATGGCATTTGACATCGTGATTTTTTATTAGTAATATGAATTGATCAAAATAGATAAAATGCAATGGACTGTATTTCTGAATTAGCGAGCCGAATTTGAATTCAAATAAGATATTCAGTTACTATAAATATCTCCAATTTTGGTTTAGGAGATAAAATCTTCCATAAATAGAATAATTATCCAATTACAGTTTTGTCATTTTGTATAGTATTATCAAATGCCACATATGAAGAATGGTTTCCACACTTTGTAGAAAAAGTTGGCTTTGTAGCCAACTCCTACTTACTTCTAGGCAAGGGGAGCTATCTAGTTAATTGGTGTAATTATTGCTATATTTGACAAACCATGACTATGTGTTGAATATTCAATAATAAATTAACTTCTTTTTTCTTCTTATTTGGATTTTTTATTATATAATTCAAACGCCTTTCTCCGACGGACTGATGGATCCGATAGTCAATTAGGGGCATGGGCAATTCGTTTAACGACATAATTTAATAGGCTATCATGGCAATTTTACCAACGGATTAGTGACGATAATTTAAGTGATGGATCACCGATGGTTATAACATACTTGCAATACCAAATTAACAAAGAGGTTATAGCATATGTGAAAATAAAGAGATTGTGGTAGTGAAACTAAGGAAACCAATTATAGTTATATGTGTCGAACGAAATGTATGATCCATCTTTTGGTTACCATCTATGTGTTTGAAATGGCTTATGTCTTATGACTTATGTCTTATGACTTATGGTAGGTTTTCATTGGTATATATAGATCACATTACCAACGTATGGCTTGTCGTAGTTGTACCCCAATAACTAACATTTGAAAAGTCTACCCGGAATCTTACTTTTAACTATCAACTATCAAGGAAGTATGTTCCAGCGGTAAGCTTTCATGCCCAACAAAATGGAGAAAAAGCCTTGACGGGAAGCACAACCGTCTCTGAAAATCTTCAAAAATATGTGAGCTATGTGCGAAGATAAAATACGGGTCCCTAAAATATAAACTTCTAAAAAAGAATATATAAAAAAGTTATAAATGTAAATTTGTGGAATCACCCGCATGTTGCGGCGGTCTGCTTTTTTACGTGGAAACGTAAATAAAAAGCACATAACAGGCGCATTTGGACAACGAGACGTAGAAAGAAAACACGTTGTAAAGTAAGAAAACATGGAATAGTTACGTCGTAACTTTAAAAATCGTTATTTACGATCATGTAAAATAAAACTTTTTTCATAAAAATATATTTTAAGAAATTAAAATAAATAATTATTTTTAATCTAGATTTGAGAAATAACTATGATTCCCATTTTGATTTAATGTGATACAAAATTAGTCAATTAATGTCATTTCCATTTAATAAATAGGTAACAAACATAAAGAAAAAAAAATCAACTAAAAATGAAGCTATCAAGATTAGAACCCAATGTCTGCTTACTAATAAAGTGACATAGGAACCACCAGACCACACCAGACCATGCGCCTCAGCTTGTCATTTACTAAATCAATACTTATATATTCTAAGTTCTACAACTTAACTTTACTAAAAAAAATAAATTTTTGGGCTGTCGAAAGGTTTAGGCCCTGAGTCGTCGCCCAACCCACACCCCTTCCGGCCACCCCTGACGGGAAGCACATGCAAAATCTTGTCTCAATCTTCATCAATGGATTACCGAGGGATGGTACGCATGACACATCATTTGGTTACATATGACCCATCGATTGATTACCATTTATGGGCTTGAAATGGTTGATGTTGGTTGCCACTTGAGTTTACCATTAGTGGCGGACTCATGAATTTTTTTAAAGATTTTAGGGCCCTAGGTATATAAAAAATTCGGTTCATATCGGGTCGGTTCGGGTTGGGTCATTTAAAACAAAAGAATATCAAGCTAAAATTTATATAATTATAAAAACATGTCAAATGTCGTTACAAACATATTTAAAATGTCGTTCTACGAGTTTTTATTTTTTGAAATCTATCCAAAACATCTAGTGCTACTTTTCTAAGCAAGTCTTTCTCTATATAACATATACAACTAATTTTTAACACTCACCAAACTTCATAATTTTAAACTTTAAAATCAAGCCCTAATTTTAATTGTTGATTCTTCTAATTAACCATTTAAGCGCACTAAAACTTTAACTAAATCAACAAAATCAACCAACTAAAGTTTCAAAATACAACAAAACAACCAAAAATTCAAACTTTTTTTTTAACAATTGTATTTCTCCTAAAAATCCAAATAAAACAAGAAAAAAAAAAATAATCGAACCATACCCGAAAATTGTGATGAGATGTTGTTTTCGTGAGTTTGGTGGCCGAAATTGTGGTGGGTTGGGTTATTATATTTTAGTTTAAATTAGATTATTAGATTGGGTTGAGCTTGAGTTATGGTGTGTTTATTAGGTTAAAGGTTAAGGGAAGGTTAATTAGTTAATTGGAAAATTAATTAAGTTGTATTTAAAAAAAATTAGTGTTTACGTACAATTTTTAAAATTCATAATTTTTTTTCCTGGGGGGGGGGGGGGGGGGGTCGAAAATTTCCAAGGGGACGAAAATTTTCAAGGGGTGCGGTCAGGATTTTACCGGGAATTTAACACTAAATTTTATTTTTTCAAGGGGTGCGCGGCCCACCTTGAGATATAGGTGGGTACATGTAACAACCCGACTTTTGAAAGTCAAAGTCAAAGTCAAAGGAAGAAGAGATTGCCAATTGCGATCTGTCATTCCTTGCTTAGTTATTGATTGTACTTCTCGACTTGTAATCGACACTCTATTTTAAGTTGCTTTAGTTGTATTATGTGGAGTACATGTTAATAAATCGCTATTTAATCGCAGTTTAATCGCTAATCGACTTATCACTAATCGCATCGCTATTGCATCGCAACTCGAATTATAGGTTATGGATATTGTTTTACGTGTGTGTACCATTATGTGTTACTTGTGCATGTTATGTTTATGTTGAGGTGTTTAATCGCAAACGCAATCACAACTTTTTCGCAACGCAATCTCATCGCAAACCGAGATTTACGGATTACCTTTATGTTATTTAGTAGTTAGGTTATTTGTGTAACTAATGGGTAATACTATCGCATCGCTTATTCGAAACGCATCGCAACGCTCAACGCACGAAATGAAACGTCGAAACCAACTCTCACCGCCATCCGATCGAATGACCATTCGGTCGAATGGTCATTCGTCCGGATGACCATCCGATCAGATGGCCATCCGGTCGAACCGAACTTCGTTCCACCTCACTTGCACCACCTTTCCTCTTTTGGCAATCTATAATAGCCCTGTCACATCACTGTTCATGATGTGACAGCTCTCTCATCCGACCAGCACGTTCCAACCCTCTTTTCTCTCGATTTGTAGCGATTCTTGTAAGTTTTCAACCCAATTCTTGTACATTTATCATCTACACACACTTCTTCATTTTTTTCACCATCAAATCTTCACTTTTAACCGTGAAATCGCCTGCTTTGAGGTGTTTTAGGATGATGTCATAATGGGGTTCTTATGAACTTCAAAGTGTGACATCATTCCACCAAGAACAACTCAGATCTAAGAGATTTCCACATGTTTTAACACTGATTTCATTCTAAATCTAAGCATTTTCAAGATTAAAAGGATTGAAAGATGTTTTTATAAATTTCTTTCAAGTCTTTTACACTCTTCAGCTCAAAACTGATAGAATCAGAACTCGTTCGGGACTTCTACTCGCTCTATAGTGATGGGTTGGACTGAGAATGGATTTCATCGGAAGGGATGACCGACTCAGCGGGTTGAACAGGAACAACCGTCAAGAACAGTTAACTGATTAGAATGGGGTGATTCTCGTCCGATCGGATCACGTGAACTTGAGGGAATTCCCGTTGTTTAACACATGGTCATTCCTTCTAGATCAAACCGCAAAACTGAACAAATTACAAAACGAGCAAGTCACCAAACGGACTGCCGTCCGATCCGATTGCCATCCGATCGAACGACGATCCGATCGAATGACTCATGGTCCCTAACACTTAAAATTTTACAAACTATCAACACTTGGAAGTTTCCAGCGAATGGCCATCCGATCGGATCCGATCGGATGACCATTCTGCTGTGAACTTGTTCTCTGAGAAATGTCTCACTGGACGGATCGCCATCCGACCAAACGACCGTTCGACCGGATGACCTGAAAGGTAGAGATACTTCCCTATTTTCAAAATGCTACAACGAAAACTTCAAATTCACATCATACACAAACACATCAATCCCAAACGAATGGCAAACCGATCGAATGGCCATCCAACAGGATGACCATCCGTCCGGATTGCCATCCGTTCGGATGTCCCTTCGACACTCAGTCACTTTGCATCATTTTACACACTGTTAATCTCTTACGCTATTGTTATGATTCAGGCTAATTCCCCTCAGCGCTCCCTTCAATCCAAGAGAGTGTTTAATTACTAAACACTATCTGTGAGTATACTCGATCTCTTTTTACTTTAAGCACTTTTGGGTGTTACATACGTTACTTATACTAAATCACATCGATCACACAACGCAAACACTTTTATACGCTAACCGTTACTGCATTTTATACGTGTTACTCGATGAATGCTTGTATGTTATGTTTACACAGTGATTGTTGCCTAACACCTTAGCAACGATAGTACTATAGTTTGGACTCAGCACCTGTCGTGGACAGGGGTTGTTAAGGGCTTTTCTCACATGTCACAGTGGTGATATGTGTTACGCATTCTACAACTCGCGATCACGTCTGTGCATATTTCATTGTCGATAACCTATTTGCTTCACATTATACATGTTAGATGCTGGTTATGCGTAAACTCGTTTTCGCTACTAATATACTATTAAACTTGTATGCTCACCTTTACACTATGTGTATTGACCTCTATTTTAACGTATGTGACAGGTGTTTGGGATGCTTTGCTTGTTACTTGCTGGAATCAAGCTAGGATGGAGTCTAGAAACAAATCTAATAAAATCTGAGTTGTCGGAACAGTTGCTTGTTTTTGAGACAATTATCTGTAATAACTATTTTTACTTTATCTGTTAGTAGTATGGGATATTAACATTAAAGATTCGGTAATTCTAATAGTTGTTGTGGATTTCTCTTGAACAATCTGTTTCGCTCAGTGCCGCGCCCCGATGATTCCGCCATCGGTTGGGGTGTGACAGTACGCCCCTGTTTACCATGTGTTGTTAGGTGTCGGTGATCCATTGATGATAATCTCAATTTCATGAGTTAGTGTATTCGTTGGTGATCTGCCGCTCAAGGTCACCGCGTGGCTGAGTCAATCAATAAATTCGCTATTGTGTTTCTATTTTCTTCGGCTGGACGTGTCGCTCAGTCAATCAATAATTACCAACCACCAGTGGTGGACCCATGATTTTTTTTCAATGGGGTCCACTTTTTTTAGTGCTCAAAATTTTCACAATGTAATGTTAAATTTTCGGGTCGGTCGTCGTTCGGGCGGGCGAGAAACATGAAACAAAAATATATGATCATTACTCATTAGAAAACCCACAATAAAATTAAAAAAAATATAATGTAATTTGAAACGAAAAAAAAAATTGCAATATTTTTAAAGTTCAAATTCATAGTATACAAAGGTTGTGTGTGCATGCCTATCACACCCTGTGTTTTTGTATTGCTTCTGCTTGTTTTTTGGTGTTAAAAAAAGCAACACAAAAAGCATGTTGTACAAGAATTGAACCCATGACTTCTTAGGGGCTGTTTGTTTACATCTGAACCAATAAGTGCTGAATGAATAAGATGTCTGAATTGGTAAAAGGCTCTGAACCAGTAAGTGCTGAACCAGTAAAGTGCTGTTTGGTTGCACCTTTGAATGACTGTGTAAAATGACATTTTTACCCCTCTTAACAAGACTAAATACCTAACTGATTAGTTCTAAAAAAATACCTAATTCATTACTTCTCAGAAACAAATACACATAAATCATCAACAACAACAATAAACCAATTCAAACTCAAGGCACATCAAATTAGCATCAATTCATAGTAAATCAAATAACAACTAAACACAATTTCACTAGTAAATAAAATATAAGAAGAACCTGTAGTCATAGGTGGAGGAAGAGGAAAGCCATGGAGATGAACAAGGTGTTGACCTTGATCAATAAGGTGCCTGAACAGTGTGGAGGAGGCCGGCGACGTTGTGAAGTAGCAGAGGAGGAGGAGGAGGCGGCGGTGTTGTGGAGGAGCACAGGAGGGGGAGACGACGACGATGTGGAGGAGCAGTGGAGGGGGAGACGACGGCTGTGGAGGAGGAGACGACGGCTGTGGAGGAGCAGTGGAGGGGGAGGAAGAGCTGTGGAGGAGATGGGAGGAAGGGGCATGTATGTCAAGTGTTTCATTCAGCGAATTATCATATCTGAATAGATCTGAACCATAACCATTAAGAGGTAAGGGTTTTGTGAACCAAACAAGCCAGTCTCTGACCGATTCAGGGGTAAGCTCTGCATGGATTCATTCAGATGTAAACAAACAGCCCCTTACTATAGTGTCCATCTAATTATTTTTATGGGTCCTTAGAAAATTTAATATTCCGGATCTACTAGTATTTTAAAAAACGTTGGGGTCCGGGGACCCCGACCCACTCTATGTGGGTCCCCCTACCAACCACGGTGTCCATGGGTAAACAGTCGTCAGTGAAACCCTTCTATTTTAGCGATATTTATTTATTTTTAAAATATATCTAAACATAATTTATTCGGTCTTTGTTGTATTAAACATGGTATATACTCTTGTATGCCATTATGCCTCACCTAATACAATACCCTTGTTACACTATGCAAGTCTAAACTGAAACAAAAAGAATGGTAGACGAAAACAAGGAAACTTGAGTACTATACCCTTGTTTGGATGATTTTGCCACCAACTGAATACGTGATACAAAATGAAGTTATTGATCATTTCAATCAAAAACCTAAAGAATTAAATAGTTGACAGATGGATGCACATGTGCTTCCAGCAAGTCTATTTTTATATGGATAATCCTGCTTAAGAGGTTTTGCATCAACGGACCAGATTTGATAGCTATATCCTTAAACAACAATAGTATTTAAGTATGATCGACAATGCATAATGCACAAGTAATAATCAATATAAATTATGGACTAGAGTATATATGTTAAGCTTTCAATGTATGATCATGTCTAAAATGTTATATCATGCCAGGTTTAATACAAGAGCGGTCCATTAAGGTCAATAAGTTGTTTGTTACGAATACTAGCGAGTCTATGCAGAGAACGATACTATTAGAGAATTTCCAGTTTCTCCTTGTGCCACTGAAGAAGCAATGAGAGGAGATACACGAAACAAGGAATTTGCTCTAACGGATGAGTACATATTCTCTGAGTTTATGTTTGAAAATGAGACTTTATTGTGCTTAGAGGCAGGACAAGAATCAAAGGGTCTATCTTTTAAGTAGTGCATTTTACATCTGCAGTTCCAATGGTAGCGTCTTAGCTCGATTTCCGTGTCGCATGACGACATGCTAGCACTGATGGCACAGTACTGCACCACCATGCCTGCAGCTGTTGTGCACATCTCCTTAATTGTATTATGTCTTTTTATTTGTATGCTGATTCAATATTGCAATACTAAATCATTTGCCTTTGATGGTTTATACCTGGACCAGAACATATATATGAAGTAAGTTGGGGTGGACAGTCCTTAAGAAAGTGGTCTCTACCTTGGAGTTATTCCTCTTATGGAGTCTATGCATGAACACTTAGTTGTTTCTTATTCTTTTCTTGGCTCTTTCTCTGTCTCTTTCGCATGTATTTTAGTGAAGAGTCATCGTTTAGATTTGTTTTGTCTGAGTTGATGCCTTCTCATGTTTTGGTCATTATTTTGTTGTCGCTTGTAATATCTATGTCTTTGTAACAAATTGGAACTTTGCGACTCTTCATGTCAAACAAACCAATTCCTTGTCATTTTCATGTAATTACACATGTCCTTCAAATTCCTATGGCTTTTTGGAAGTGTCGCTTATGAAAGAAAGATATATGAAAGTGTAGTAATTACTATTATCATAGTTAACTCGTAGTAAGACTTACTACTAGTTAACTAATTGATAACAACATACAAAATTAAATACATATATTTAAAGACCATATAGCATTCTAACTACATAATTCTATTTCATTCAATTATCCTATAGAATCTACTTGCTCTAAATTCGACACCAATTCCTCAAGGGCCCAACGTTCTCCTACCTGCATTACATTTCTTTCTCAACGGAACACGATTAATAACACATAATCTCAACATATTGAAAATTCACATCTTCGCATGAACACGTATCATTGGTATACATTCATTCAACTACTGTACGTGTATGAACTTTCCTAAAACCAATTACATGCCAACCAGTCCACTGCATATATATCACACATATAAGTTCACGTTACTTACGTCCACGTAATATGATTACATATCAACAACACACATACAACAATAGCAACAGCAACAACAACATCAACAATAATTCACGACCATCATCACCATCACCATTAAAAGGAAACAGGAAACAACAAACAATATTAATGGAAAACACATCCTTTTTGAAAGTCATAATAATAAAAGGGCAACGGAAGACAATATTAATGGAAAACAAATCCTTTTTGATACGTGATTGAAGCTACAAAATACACAAATTTTGGTTTTTTGTAAATTGTAATATAACTAGATGTAAGACCCCGCCGCGTTGCGGCTGGGGCTTACACATTCAGCTGGCATGGGTTAGTTAAACAATTAAACATCATACATGAGCACCACGTTACGGCTCGGTGCTTACAAATTCAGCCAACATGGCGACATGGGTGAGTAACAACTTAACATAATACATAAGCTAGATCCACAAAAGACCAACTTTAATTCAGTAAGAATAATAAAAAAAAATTACAAAACCAAATAAGTAAATTTGAAAACAAATTCAGCAAGAATAATTAATAAAATATAAAACCAAATAATTAAATTTAAGAACAAATAAAAAGTAATGTAATCACTAATTAATCTATGTTGTTTTAAGTAGGGATGAGCTCGGTACCGGCCGGTACCGAACCGGTACCGGAACCAGAAGTACCGGTACCGAAAATCCTCAAAAGTGGGTACCGGTACCGAATATACCCGGTTCGGTACGGTTCGGTACCGGTATTTGTGGGTAAAAACCGGTAAATACCGGTACCGTACCGGACCGGTACCGAACCGGTACCGAAAATGTCAAAAGTCGGTACCAAATCGGTACCGAAAGGGTACCCGGTTCGGTAAATTCGGTACCGGTACCGGGTCCATTTTGCTCGTCCCTAGTTTTAAGTGTTCTTTTAGCTTAGCATATTTAAGATTTACTTTTGAATTCTAAAACTGTTATTCTTCATTTCTTCGTAAGTAATTTTATAATACAAATCTAATCCTTATTTAATGGAACTAATGGATTAATGATTCTCGTTACTGATGAAATTGATCAACATCTAGTACAATTGATCAACAAAACAACTAAAACCTAAAGTACGCTTTTTATAATACTGAAACATAAAATTACTTGAGAAAACAACATAAGATTTTAACACAAAAAAAACTGTCTTCATCCTTAAAACCAGTTAATTTTCAAATGTTTCAATTGTTCGCCGTATCATAGTTAAAGCTCTAAGACCATGACTGTTAACTCAAAGCTTTCTAAAACCAAGAGATGGAAGCAGCAGGCGAGGTACGGTCGAAGCACCATCACCATCGCATCTTCAACGGTGTTTTCCGGTGAGCAAAGCCCCCTCCAGTATGTCCTCTGTTCAGTCAGACCTGTTGAAGACTCTCATAAAAAAAAAACTTACTGAAGCACGAAACCATCTGCCAATCCCAAACACCAACCAATAATTTCTTCCCCATTTCCTCCTTTCTCTAAAACTCTAAACTTTCCAAGAAATAAGCATCTGTCTGCTTCAATCTTTCTTGATTTTCATATTTCTATCCAAAAACAATCAAAAGATTTCGTTTCTATTTAGAAACATGATTTTTTTGTCTCACCGGTACGGCGCAACCATCACCACCGGTCATTGTCCCTACCCTCTATTCCGGCGAACTCCCTACGGCGGCGGCGGCGGCGACGACAACAAAATCCACTGGTTTGGAATTCCAATCACCAAAACGATAAGGACAAAAGGCGATGTGGTGGGGGCAAGGTGGTGGCAGGTATCAGCCTTGCTAGTCATGAGAAAGTGAGGAGAGTAGATAGAGAATGTATGAGGCCATGTGTAGTCATAACGCCCTTTTGGGGGCGTTATGCGACATGTGGCGCGCTACGTCAGCAAGGGGCTTTATGGGGCGTTATGCAATTTGAGGCCGTAGTCATAAAGCCCCTTTGTCATCATTACTCAATTATGTTAATATTCATTTTTTTAATTAATTTCTAAGTTTTATAAAATTAAAAAACATTCCATTAAATAAAAAACAATACATTAAAATAAAAAAAAAGTTAAAGAAAAAAAATTACACCTAAAAAATAAATTTATTCTTCGGTTTCATTTTCGTTCTCTCCTTCTTCCTCTTCGTTTTCTCCAGCATCCAAACCTACGTCTTCAAAGTTCCCGTCTTCGAATTCCTCAACCTCTTCTTCCTCGGAATCTTCGTCGTTATCACTGTTGAATCGAATTGGGCGAATCGCCCAAGCATGCTCAACCAAATCCGCCTTCAACGTGTTATGTATTTCTCTAGATCGCAATAGCTGAGCATTTGCAAGTCTCTCTTCCATTGTTGCTTGGGTTCCTTCGACTAAATCTTCTGGAATATAGTTTTGGCATATCGCTCTTCCATCATCCTCAATGATCATATTATGCAAAATGATGCAAGCATACATGGTCATTCGTATTCTATCCTTATGCCACATGCGACAAGGATTTCTGAGAAAATGCCATCGTTGCTGTAGAACCCCAAAACACCTCTCGATATCCTTTCTCGAAGACTCTTGTAATTTTTTAAAATACTTTCTTTTTTCATTGAACGTTTCAGAAAACGTTTTAACAATAATCGAATACTCCGGGTAGATACCATCGGCCAAGTAGTAGCCATGCTCGTAGTCGTTCCCGTTTGCATGAAAACCGGCCTTTGGTATAGTTCCAGAAATGTAGCCCTCTATTAATGGTGAAGCCTCTAACGTATTAATATCGTTAAAACACCCGGCTACACCAAAGAAGGCCGACCAAACCCAAAGGTCGTATGACGCAACAACTTGTAATACCAAAGTTGGCCCTTTTTGATCACCCCGTGTATGTTGACCTCGCCATGCGGTTGGACAATTATACCAACGCCATTGACGACAATCCAAGCTACCAATCATGCCGGGTATTCCATGCTTTTCTAGATGCACCTCATATATTTGTTGAAGGTCGTTCCAAGTGGGGTGTCTCAAATAACGTTTTCCATATAACTGGCATATACCTAAAATATAATTTAATATACAAAAGTCTTACTAGTAAGCTACTAAAAAATAAATATATAAAAGTAAATAAATAAAAGACAATAAAAATTACCATAGCAAAAATGTTCCAAGCAATCTCGGGTTGTTTTCTCCGCCATCTTCAAGTACTCGTCGTTGATGTCGTACGTGTTTCCGTATGACAATACGCGTAAGGCGGATGTGACCTTTTGAATTGAGGTGAAGCCTAGATATCCTCGCGCGTCCATTCTTTGTTTAAAGAAATCATACTTATTTTCCAAATCATTAGAAATGCGCAAAAATAACCTTTGGCTCATACGAAAACGCCGTCTAAAAACATTGGGTCCGTGAACCGGTGTCGCATCAAAATAGTCTCTCATCAAACGCTCGTTCGCGGCTTCACGATCTCGCAAGATATAGGTGCGCCGCAAGATGGGTCGTGGAGGGGGAGTAGGCCGAACGTGCTCAAGTGCTTGTATCATAAAAGTACACACACTCGTAACCGCTTCTTCCTCCTCCGCGTCTTCTTCGGGTGAAAAAAATCTTCGGTAAATATCGGTGAACGAGTCTTCCGACGGGGAACCCATTTTTTTGAATAAGGTGAGAGTAGCTTCAACACTTTTTAAAAAATATAGAGAGAATGAGAGTTGGATTGTATTGATTTGTAAAAAAAATGGAAGAGTTGGAATGTATTTATAGTGTGAAAATAAAAAAATTGAATTTTTTTTTTATTTAAACATGACCGTTTGACAACGGTCAAAAGTCCAAAACATGCATCAAATAGCGCCGCGAAAATTATAGCGCTTTGAATTTTTTTTTGGGCATAGCGCCCTTCGTGTTGGTGTGGCCGGCGCCATCTCGGCGCTATGGGGGCATTTCGCGCCCCAGTACGCATGCTCTGAGAGAGAGATAGAGGAGAGTCTGCCTGCTTGTAAAAAGTGATAAATGTGGTGGCAAAACTTGAAAAACACAATTGTCAATAGTGACTCACTATAGCTTGAGTACATGGTTTTATAATAAACCATTGTTCAACTTTATAAGCAGAAAGTACAACTTGTAATGCCTAAGAATGTTAAAATTTAATAGTATATAAATAATCAAGATAAAAAAATAGGAATAACAAGATTGTCTGGTTCGGATAAAACTTGAAAATGACCGAACGCGTTTATATTTCTCTCAAACTTATGAATTTCGTCTTAGATTCATATCATGTCAGGAATTCACACTGCTAATGCTCTTTAATTTGTGTAGTGTAATCTACCTCTTCATTCAATTAGATAAATCTTCTGGCTAAAGGTGTGGGGGTCATGGTTGGAACATGATTCGCCACCTAGGAACATGAATGGAAGACTGCGTCACTCCCTTTCTTGATCCACCATGGTTTGCATGGATTAAACCATGGCAACCATGGTCCTTATTTCCATTTTTCAAGAAATTATTTATTTTTTCTTTAGACAAAGATAAATTAAAATAAATAAGGGGCTAGTGGCTTGGGTCATGACCACACCCTTAGACTATAGGGTGTGGTCATGACCCTCCATGTTAGTGGCACGTAACCCATCTCTAATCCACTATGCAAAACCACTACCCTAAGGGTGTGGTCATGAGCCAAACCACTAACCCCTTATTTATTAATTTATCTTTGTCTAAAGAAAAAAGGAAATGATTTGTTGAAAAATGGAAAGGAAGACCATTGTTGCCATGGTTTAATCCATACAAACCATGGTGGATCAATCAAGGGGGTGGTGTAACCTTCCATTCATGTTCCTAGGTGGCAAATCATGTCTCAACCATGACCCCCACACGCTATAGCATTAGAGTAGTGGTTTTGGATGGTGGATTGGAGGTGGGTTACATGACACTGATGTGAAAAATTATGATAGTTATGAAGATCATGACCACACCCTATAGCCATTCATAGCATACACACCCAATTTAACATGTGTATCTAACATATCATGTAAACAATCGGTTGAAATACGTGTGCATAGTTAAAAGTTAATTCAAACTAAGTTTGGTATAAGAACTTATGAACTGAAATTTATAGTAATTCAACTAAAGGAAATGAAACAACTTTGTAGCTGACGAGGTATGAGCAGGACCGGCTAACCCGACCCGGTCATTTCCTATTATTTTATTATAAATAATCTATTACACATGTTTATTCTAGAATGTTCCATTCTGCATGGATAAACCACATAACCGAATCCCCCAATATTTTGGGAAGATCATGCAAATCCCTAACTTATCGGAATACATCCTAGTTTATGGGAAACCCTAATGGTAAACTATAAATTGAGGTAAACATTAAAGGTACGATTCATTCTGCTCTTACCTACTCTCTCTCTCTCTCTCTACATACTTTCTTACTCCCAAATACCGAGACTTATTCTCACGCCGGAGGGTGGTTACAGGAATAACCCCATTGTCACACCCCCCAAAATCCACATGCGGAGTATCACCGCAGGAGGAGTGACTGACCAGGATCCAGCCACCAATCATATTGAACAATATAAATTAAATAAATAAAAGTCCAAACCAAACAATATAATTGGTGTCAAAACAATTCAACAAAGTTTAAGTTATCAGCGGAAGCATAAAGTTCAAAACCCAAAACATAAGTTTAAAAGTTCATAAGTTAACATGGAACTCAACAGTCCATGTCCCACAACGACCTCATCCTCCTGTGCAAGCTCCATCTAAGCACCTAACGACCTGCAAGACATATAGTAACGAATCAACAACAAAGTTGAGCGAGTTCACAGTTGGTTGTCCATTTTAGTGTTGTTCCACAAACCATAAGTTGTTTCGAAAACCATGAGTTTAACCAATTCCTTGTTTCCCAAACTATAACCAGTGGGGGCTTCCCCATGTAATCCACTAGACCCGTTACCATATCGACTACTGACTGTAGTTATGTTTATGTGCTCTGCGTCAATGTCTATCATCATTGACTAGTGCCCAAGTCCATTAGTCCACGCCCGTTGTCACGGCCCTCGGCCCCGGTTTGACCCGGTCCAGAGCCGCAAGACAGGAAATCCCGTGGTATCTATTTAACTGACAGCGGAAGTCTTTTTAAACAGGATCGTTAAATATTAAAACTGCTCATTTATATAATATAGGGATAAATCCCATAATTTACAAATACTTGATTTCACTGGGAAATCTTTTATTTCTTAAAACATGTTTCTTTATTTATTTACATTGAGCCACTTTCTAAGCTTGTAGTGCTTCACGACACTTTTCCTTAGCTCACAACAGATCACCTGAAACATGTTTGAAAAAGGTTTTGTCAGCAGAGAAATACTGAGTGAATCATTCAGTTTTACTAAAACGACACTTTTGTTATAATTTACAGTATTAAGAGAGATTACAATGTTTCAGATATTAAACCAACTACCCACAGTACTTGTCACTCGAACACACATTGGCTATCTCGTTGTCCAATGGTGTCTGTGACTATGGTCATATCACTCATTGGCTAACTCGTTGTCCAATAGTGACGGATATCAAGTAATGTATACAAAACCCCACATACCGGCTGTAATATGGTGATTACATAAACTTAATCCCTGTAATTATAACTTTGAAATAAATAGGGTTTTGTAAATAGATTTGATAAAAAGAGAATGACTCACATTGTAGATTTAACAAGCAGAATATAAG